>SNQJ01S0074135.1:0-24205 GCA_010110895.2 Picea sitchensis | reverse complement strand
TGGTTTCTCTAGCACCCAATAGAAGGAAGAAACAACTCCCTAAGTGTTCCAGCACCAACTGGATGGAAGCACCAACTTCCAGTCACACAGGCACCACCCTGTATAATAGAGAACAATTGTTCTCCCTTGCACCACCCTGCCACCCTGATTTTTTTGGCTACAACCAGATGGAAGCTACAACTCCCTATGTCCAAGAACCCACTTGAATATATGAGGAAAACAGTCCTCCCTAGCACCACCCTACCTTCCTGATTATAAATAAATGATTGAATAACCAACAACATAGATAAATAGACTCTTACCACTTCTTCTATGTTCTGTAAATCTGGTCTGCTTCTGACTGTTTTGCAATTCTTCTCTTCCTCTGTATGTTCTGCAATTCTTCTCTGCTTCAAGTTGTTCTGCAATTCTGCTCTTGCTTCTGTCTGTTCCTCATCTGTTACTCATCTCTGAGTTTTATCTCACACTGCGCATACTGTCACTCTCACACTGTGCATACTGTAATTTTCCCTTTCTTATAGTTCAAGTCATTTTTCATTCAGGACGACCAACCCTGCACAATCGTCTCATATCTTCTTTTATTCACACATGCCTTAGCAACTGAATTGCCAACTGATCAAGAATCATGAATCAGTTTTGCTAACTGAATCATAACTGATCAATTAACTGTGATGTGAAATAGTATCCCTCCGATCATATTCGAATTCACCTGCACCGTTGGATTACAAGAAACAAAATGTCTTTAGAATTTTGTATTTCAGTAATTCGCGATTTCGCATGTCGCGAATTCCTGTTGCGAAGCATCTCGACTCTCCAAGTCGCGATCCCAAAAATGGATCCATATCAACAGTCCACAAAACTTCATAATCTAATCCCTTCTTTTCCTAATCGAACGGCTGATAGGATTTCGACATTTTTCCCTTCGAGTCTTCGAGACTCACAATAGTCCCTTTCGGCATTTCGCGATTTCAGCAATTCTTGTGATGAGATATCTTGACGCTCCATGTCGCAATCCCTAAAACTTTGAAACTCCATGTCACGATCCCCGAAATTCCATGTCGCAATTTCGCATTTCGGCATTTCGCGATTTCTGTGGTGAAATGTTTCGACACTCCAACTCTCGGTACCCGAAACCTACACCAAAAGGTGTTTTTCCATTTGGGCATTTCGACATTTCGGCATTCCTGTGGTGAAGTGTTTCGACACTCCAACTCCCGGTATCTGGAACTCTGAAATGGAGTTATTTCCCGGTTTGCGAAACTCTTTGTTGATGTGCCTATTTTGGGATTTCGGCATTTCACATTTCGCGACAAAGGGACTCCTGTGATGAAGAGTCTCAACTCTTGACTCCTCCAACTCTCAGTATCCAGAACTCTGAAATGGAGTTATTTCTCGGTCTACGAAACTCTTTGTTGATGTGCCTGTTTCAGGATTTCGACGTTTCGCATTTCACGACTTCGGGACTCATGTGATGAAGAGTCTCGACTCCAACTCCTGGTATCTGGAACTCTGAAATGGAGTTATTTCCCAGTCTGTGAAACTCTTTGTTGATGTGCTTGTTTCGGGATTTCGATGTTTTGCATTTCACGACTTCAGGACTCCTGTGATGAAGAGTCTCAACTCTTGACTCCTCCAACTCCTGGTATCTGAAACTCTGATTTATCGGTCTACGAAACTACGAAATGGAGTCTTTTACATGCTCTGATCTATCGCATTTCGGGATTTTCTGCCGTGAGTTGCTTCCTTGACTCCTGGAGTTTATGGTTCTTATCTTTCCATGCTATCATCGTTGTGCTACTGGTATTTCCATTTTTTCTTGTTCATCATCGTCGGGATGAGCTTGCCATCAATGACAAACAAATACTTTGCCTTATGTCTGCCCGTAATAAATATGCCAACAGTTAGATATATGGGTTCCACGTGTCAAGGTGGCGTCACCACCAGATATATTCTAGGTGGCATATGGTAGTAGGGACACACGTAAAAAACACCCTATACATAAGAGGGACATGCTTCAGGAATTTGGGACTTTGGAACTACGGGTGTTTGGAGTGTTAAGATGCAAGCTCCAAAAGGGCCAAAGGCCTGAGCCATGTCGTAGGACTCCAGGAGTTTTGGAATTCGGAACTATGGGTGTTTGGAGTGCTAAGATGAAAGATCCAAAAGGTTTAAAGGCCAGATTCATGTTGTAGGACTCTAAGGTTTGGGACTACGGAGGATTTGCAAATAGAGAAAAGTGGTTGAAGCGTTGAAGTTCCAAAGCACTGAAGTTTCCCCGGTTGTAGTGTCAATCTCTGATAGGATGGGCCCATGTGCATCATGGTGATGTGGCATGTCTAGATATATCCAGGTGTTATAATGGTATTGAACATGAATTAGGTGTGGGACCCAACCTCTTTAGTTAATTCCAAGCGATGTGTTAAGTGCAGGAAAATCTTAACTGTCATATTCAAAGGTGGATAGAACTCCACCATAGATTTTGTAGTAGAGAGAGAGGATCCTGGACTTTGGGTCTATGGGAAGTTTTAGTGTTATACAATAGAGCATGGAAAGACCGAATTCTGGAGGAATGGGTTCCAATGCCATTTGCATGGTAAGGAAAAAGGGAAAAATAAGAAGCATCAAGGTTGGGGAAGTGAATAAGCCTGCGACGAATCAGTAGAGACTTTCCCCTGTAAAACCCTTCTTCCATGGCCACATCATTTCCAAAGGATGACGATCGGATCCATCATAGTGCCATGTTGGATGGTACGAGGAAAGAGAAGCCATGTGGAGAAGGCAGTGGCCATTGGGCAATGACACCCCAAAAACTTCAGAAGGCCATAACTCTTGAACCAGAACTCAGATTTGGACGAGTTTATTGTCATTAGAAATCTCTCAGAGAACAGAATGAAATGGTGCTCTTATATGAGGGATTCAAGAAGATGTGGAATTGAGGAAAAAATTATACCCCATCCCTTAAAAAGGTACTTAGGGGTCGGGTGTGTTACAGAGTGGTATCAAAGCGAGCAACAACACTTAGCCTTCTTGGGCTCACAAAAGAGTCAAGTGATTTTTTCTTTCTTAGAAAACTTTAAGGGAGAGGGCACCCTTCCCTACCCTATCTAGAAGAGAATGATTCAAAAAGAGGCTAGTATGGGCTGGAGAATAGTCATAATACTATTTTACCAAGGCTAGGATGAGCTTGTTGAGAATATTATTGTCGTATGGAAATTATTTGCATAAGTTCCTTGAGGATAAGGATGTAGATTAAAATTCAGTTGGGATTTTACCCAACGAGATTGAATAATGATAGACTATGGCAGAATAATCCTGTCATTTATTTTTGGAAATAATATCCAGTCCTACAAAAGTGGGATCATTCTGAGGGGTATTAATAATAAAACTTGGATGCAAATGGCATAAACCTGTTCTAAGGAATACTTAAGTCCATAAGGAAAATGGACTGAATAGGTGGTAGGAAATGCCTAAAAGTGGGCTTAATGAAGTCTCAATTAATTAAAAATGTTGATGAAATGAAGTATTTTGCATTAGGAGTACAATCATCCATGTCTAGAGGCCTTATGGAAGTAGGTGATATCATCCTACTTGACACGATGTGACTACCTATAAAAGAGAAGGAAAAGAGCATGATATCATCTAGGTAGTCACATCATGCCTTTTTCTATTGGAGCATGCTAATGTATCCAATAGGTTAAGGTGAGCCTAACCAAGGTTGCTCAAGGAAAAGAGAAGGAATATCCCAATAGGGAGTATATTGCATGAGCAAATAAGGGAATACGTTTCTCACCCTAGAAACTCTGAATTGTTTAACAGAGTTGTAAGCCTTAGAAGAGAAGTTGTGGAAACAAGTACAGCTGTAAAAAGGAAAATAAACAAATTAGTAAGTTTGAATGAATAGGATTGATTAATCTGTGATAAGTAAAGGCAATGAGGCCTTGGAAAATAACTCAGTTAGACTGAAAGTCCATGGCTGTGTAGAAGGAGTTGGACAAGGGAAGAGTTCATCTACCCCTTCCTTGTTTATTGTATTTCTCTGGTACGAGAGATTGATTTACTAATGAAAGTAAATGTTTTGACATCATATTGATGATGGTTATATGAATATAGAAACAATTGAGAATTGTTTGTGTTGCACTCATGAAAACATTAAGGATAATGTGATGAAGTGCATAAAGATATGCTAGGACATATCTAAAAATATTTTATTGATTTGAATGCTATGATACAAGCATTTTTATTTTACATGATGAGTAATATATTTGTGATGTATTTCATGTGGAAAGAAATTGGAGCGGTTGAGAAAGACATTTTCAAATGATGGACAACCTCAAGCAGAGGATGACTATGAGAAGGTTGTTGATAAAATATTGTTGAAGGTACTTTGGGAGCCCCATGGAGCACTATTAATGAGGTAAAAAATAGAAAAAAAGGGTGCTAGTAGTCAGAACATGTATAAAAATGTGCATGCCTGTGTGGCATAAGGTATGGAGGGAATTGGTAAGAATCCCCTCTGAAGTATTTTAATTTCTTATTGATATGCAAATAATTTTGAGTGGTTGTTGTATGTCATTGCTACCCAATAAGGGTAAGATTCAGGAAAGAAGAATATGAATAATAGAGAGAGGAAGTCTATGCTAGTCAAGGATGAGTTATAATCCTTGCAATAAAATGCATGATTAAGGAGTACCATGGGTACAATGACCAATCTAGGGAGATTGGGAATAAAGGTGCTCATAGTTAGCACATTGCATGGAATTCATTGAGGAAATGCGTGTTTGCATAAGAGGGAAGACAATGGATTTCCCATTAAGGAAGAAGTACCTTCCAATACTCCACTTGAATTGTGTAGTTGTTAAAGAAAATAAAATTTGGGTGACCATGAGTGATGGAACCCTAGTTACTAATGAAGGAAGAATGCTTGGGTGCATTCAAGAGAAGCTCTTAGTTTCATATGTGTTGATTTGGGATCATGATCATCCTATAGCAGGAAGAACAGTCCTATTGCAATAATGAATGAAAATGAACAATACATATGGTGAACAGGTTGGTTGAGCTCCAACAAACCATGGCAAAGTTCTTTTCATAAAGTGTGGCCATGAATATTGGCACATTGATTAAAGTCATTTGATATTTGAATTGCATTTGGAAAATTTAGTATGTTGAAAGTGTTAGCACTAGAAGTCACCCTCAGACTTCATAGAGGATAAGCCCAGTACCCATTTGATTTAAATTATTAAAATAGGTTATACTTGGTGGATCAACAAGAGAAAAGTATTAAAAAGGAAGAGGGAAAAAAACTACTTGCAAATTCATTCTATTGGGCATGGAGTCATAACATTCTGCAGATCAAAGGAAATCATGTTGCCTACCAGACAAAAAGGCTTATGCAAGGATGGGTAGAAGAATAGAAGGTGAAAAAAATAGAAGAATATCCACTTAACATAGATCATCTCTGCATAATAGATTGAAAAGAAGATTGAATATAAACAATGACTAACATGCCATCTACAACAAATCCTTTGTTTCTCAGGGATCCATTAATCATAGGAAACCTTTCATGCTCAAATCCTGCAATATATTCAATCAACATGATAACAAAAGAAATGGGAAAACAAATAAAACAATCGGATAAACAACTCTCATGAATCTCTAATGGCATAAATTATAATTACAACATGCCCTCAGGCTTACAATTGAGCAACTAAACTTCTCCTCAAGATTTCTCCTCTGTTCGATCATGAATCCAACCCTTTCCTTCTCAAAATCCCTTTCATATATATATAATGATCTATATCTACCCTAAGTATTTCTAAACCAAGGAGTTGCATAGGATCCTCCTCCATTTAGGAGTCTTGTTACAAAAGATTCCAACAAAAAACTAACAAATTACTATTTTCCAAGATCTTGCCTATTGTGATCAATGTCGTTTGAAACAGGTCATTCAGATTTATCTGGAGATGGAACACATGTCCCTCATGTCCAACTAACTCCTAGGATGCCATTCGAACCTTCCTGAACAGCTGGAAACCTTCCCATAGCTCGAGTTTGTCAAACTATCAGAGTTTGCAGCGCCTATGACAACATGCACTGCAAACTTTCCCGTAGGTGATTATTTTGCCTTTTCTCCAAAAATACGAACTGGGTCAGACTGAGCTTTTGTCATAAAGTCAAAAATCTAGGTTTTCCCTCCACACCAAATTTCATAGGAACCCATGTGGGAATTCAAAAGTTATGGGCAAAACCATCCTTTGGTGTGTCCTAATTCTTGCAAACTGTCATAAATTAACAGTTCACAGCTTCGATGCTGCGAACTTTCCTGTAGGAGCCTATTTCAATTTACCAAAGTTGTAACATCTCAAAAATTATGCCAGGAGTCCAGACATGCTGCAAAACTTCATTATACTAATATATGACTTAGAAGAAAGTACCACAACTGATACTCATGGCTTACAACTCATAGCCATAACCCAAACAATGTTTTAAAATGCATAAAAATAGGTTAACAACATTAACAACATTTGCAACTTTAATCCTGCTTCAGCAAATGATCAACCATACATTGTAAATTTGATAGGGGTAAGAATTCACTCATTTAAGGATGAATTTGAAAAGATGAAAAAGGTGAAAGTTTCAGTAGTCCTCGAACAGAGGGTTCAAAACATAGTTCACAGCGCCCACAAATATATCAGTAAAAGGACCTCCTCTCAACCTTCAAATAGCATGATAACCCTTATGAAGTATCCAATAGACTTGATCTTGATGCATATAATTAGGGATTTGAACACACGTGTCTACAAACTATTCAACCTCCAACACTCTCCTTCAACCAGTTCGCAACGCCTGGCTTAAACACAATTTTCACACTTGGAGGAAGTTGTTAGAAAATTTTATGACATAATCCCCGAGAATTTGTTTAAAACACAAGCTATGAAAACAATAAGATCTTTTTTTATATGATCCTTAAATGAAATGATAACCATTGAATGCGTGGGATACTTATTAATAGGCTATGGACTTTCTTGTGAGTTGGAATCACATGCAATTGTCTTTAAATTGACATTTAAACGGATATATGATGACAAAGGGAACTTTTTGTACAACTGGGGGTGTGACATGTTAAGGTAAAAATGTAAAAATCAAAGGTGTGACTCATTTTGACCCCTACAATTATATGTGCTAACATCTAGCTCCACGGGGGATGGCATGCTCCTTGTGAGGTACCAAGAACATGCAGTTTCAGTGCCTTATCCATTGGGCTATGGATTCATCTAGTATCAAACTTGTGCAACCAATCCTCTAAAATACTTCAAGATCTGTAACTTATTCAAGCAAACTAAAAGACCTACTGCAAACAAACCTCATACTACAAATCTGATCACATTATGCAAACTGAAGAAAATAAAATGTTATGGAAGCGAGCTTATTACCTACACTAACCTAATCTAACCATATCTCCAATTTTCTCAAGTAAATGAAAATTTCCACAACAACCATTCAAGTAGAATCATGACATAAATAATCCTATTTTTTCCACTGGTTAATAAATAACAACAAAAATATAACACTAGCCATAGAAACTCCTTCGGAAAATCATACTCACCCACAAGTGCTAGTGAAATGATGAAATCTAAAATTTTCAAATAATTTGAAAGATATGACTCCAATAAAACTGTTATTGGATCTTCAAAACCATGATCAGAAGCCTTCTGATTCAAAAAAGATAACTACCAATGCATACATTTCCCTTTGCTAGGAAATAGATGACCTTTTGGTTCTTTCGAGAGAAGCTCTTGATCATCAAGAGTGACAATTTCCTCTTCATAATAATGATCACATGATAATTGTATAGTAGGAGATAAAAAATTATGATTATGATCAACTAAAAATATGTAGTTATCTATACAATCATCTTTTACTGCAAGCTCAAACTGATTTGAAAAATGAACACTAGTATGATCTATATCTCGATCCATAGAAAAATATGAAAAAATTAACAAATGTTGTCCCAAATCTGAATTATAGTTACACTCTCCTTGATGTTTCTATGCATGCAGATATTCAAAGTAAGCCCGATCTTGAATCCTCTTGCAAGCTCAGATGTTCTCCTTGACTTCTTCAACATCCTCAAGCAATAATCTTAATGATGAAGATTCCCTTTCTCTCAAGAGAAGGACAAGATCTGGATGTTGAGCTGACATGTAGTAAACCATAGTTGCAGTCTCAGAAGGTCATATCTCTAATGGCATGCTATGATAAAAACTATAAAACCTCATGTTAAAGATAGCCATAGCTTCATCTTCTTTTCTCCTCAAAACATGAAAATCATCTAGGTATTGATCAAAGTACTTACTCTCACCCCAATACTTTGAAAATGCATAATATAACTCAGTCTAAGAACTAATGGAATCAACTCCCTAACCCTTAAACCACAAAGCAACATCCCCAAACAAGGATTTGGAAAATAACCTCATGGTAACATCTTCATGGACTATCTCAAACTTATCAACAAATTTCTCAAAGGATCCCAAATGCTTCTCGGCAGTGATATGATCTTCTCCAGAAAAATGAGGAAGATACTCAAAGAAATTAAGAGAGTAAGGATGAAGGTAAGATGGAAGCCTTAAAGGTTTAAACACTTTCTCTCTGATTCTAGTTTGAACAACAGTGGGTTGAAAACAGGGTTTAACAAGGTGACTGCAAGGTATAACAAATACTTTAGAAAGTAAATCAGCCTCATGATTCCCATGACTATAAGGATGATCAATTTCAGAAGGGATTGAGATATGAACTTCATCTTTCTCAATAGGATGAGATGAAGAGACATGATCAACAACTACAACACATGTAGACTGGAGAACTTCTTCTTCCAAAGAGGGATATACAAATTAATGTTGATTACCAATAGAGTAAACAAAGAAAAGGACAATCCTTGTTATATGTAAAGGGAAAGACAGGAATGGACTGATGAAAAAGAACAAAAGTTCATGGAGAAAACTAATGAACTTATACCTGGATTTTCCCTTTCGTATTTTAATCTTTCTGTCAGCATAATCCTTCCTCCAGTGGAGTCCTTGATTGTGGAGTCTCCATGTAGATGATTATATTCACTAGTACATTTTGGTCAAATTTGAACGGCGCGTTCGATGGAATTTCCACTTTATATTGTCGGGAGAACGACAAACATCGAACCCCCTCAAACGTCATTTTACATGACGTATATTTTCCGACGACATAGATTTCATCTGTATTGCGACATCTTGGACGTGGCAAGAGAGACGTCTTGGGCGTGGCAAGACCGACGTCTTGGACGTGGCAATACCAACATCATGTACGTGGCAAGAGATACGTCTTGGACGTGGCAAGAGAGATGTCCTAGACGTTGCAAGAGAGACGTTTGGGACATGGCAAGAGCGACATCTTGGACGTGGCAAGAGGTATCGTCTCCAACATGGTTGCTATGGGAGCGACACTCTTGGAGGTGTCAAGAGTGACATCTTGGAGGTGGCAAGAACGACGTTAAGAGGTCCAATCTCTGACATGGTTTCTATGGGAGTGACACTCTTGGAGGTGGTAAGAGCGACGTCTTGGAGGTGTCAAGAGAGACATCTTGGAGGTGGAAAGAGCGATGTTAAGAGGTATCATATTCGATGTGGTTGCTATGGGAGCGACACTCCAAGATGTCGCAATAGCGACTGTGTTGTAGGTATTTAAAAAAAAATACAATATCAATACTGAGAGGAACAGGTACATTAACCTTTGCTAAGATACTAGCCATATCAATATTTAAATATATATCATTGGTCTTAGGCAAGGTTGGTTGAGGAGGAGGACTAACTTCCAATGGTAAAGGGGGTCTTGTCAAGATCAGCCACAACAACTTTCTGCTCAACAAGAACAAAACAAACCAAAATACAGTCCACCTTTTCCAAAAATATTGGAACAGAGTGAGACAACCCCTCAGCCAGATTTTGAATTCTTAGGAAAACTTCAGAACTTATGTGTCAAAATTCCTCCGATCCAAGCAATCACAGATGTTCCTATCGGCAGTAAGGATTTTAGAGATCTATGCCTAAAGAAACAAGAAGGAAGAGTAAAGATCCACAGACCATCCATGTCATAGATCGAATTGTTGATCTTATGCTGGGGAAAGTTCTTACTCCCAAATATTCTGATCCAGGCATCCCTGTAGTAGACATCCACATAAGCAATCAGTTGATAGCCTGATATAAAACACTTTGATTAACCTAGGAGCAACCATCAATGTCATTACTAAAGAAACCATGGAAAAACTAAAGCTCCAAAAGCTACGAAGGAAAACCCCTACTATTCTCCAGATGGCTAACTGATATACTCTTAAGACAGAAGGGATGTTGGAGGACACTATGGTCTCAATAGACTCATGGGAGCACCCTCCAGACTTCATGGTGTTACAGACAAAATCTAGATTCAGTGATTGTCCTTTGATCCTTGGTAGATCTTTGTGGGCAATAGTTGATGGTTATAATTTAACTAGATTTTATGAGAAGAATTAAATGAATAAAGATTATTAACAGGTGCTTAACACAAAATAATAGAGACAAGGTAAAATTGGTTTTCTATTCAATAACGAAATAAGTTGAAACTGTAAAATGCAGCGAAAACAAGCTTGCTAGAATGGTGGCGGCTTATCTCTGAGAAGAGATGTGATGGCAGCACGCATTCACAAGAAGAAGGTTACAATGAGGCTCTGAAGGCCTTTTTACAATAATAAAGAATGCCAAAAACCCTAGACATCAAAAAACCTAACCCTAGGAGATGAAGCGCCAAAAGTCATGTGGGCCTCATTTGGGTAAGTTAGTACATCAACTTCCCGGGGTCGTAACTTTTGCATACGATCTCTGTTTTAGGCATGTGATAGCCCGTTGGAAAGGTATCATCGAGGATGTTCATTTTGGGGGCTCAATTATGCCTTATTTTATCATTGAGGAGATCGATCCCGAAAAACCTTCATTTAGGCCCTCAAAATGGCCCCAGAAGTTAAAATTGCCAAAAATAGTAAATTGCCAAAATTGACAGAAAATTGTTTTGAGCCAGTTGAAAAAGGTGGGTGGCCACTGATATCCATATGGACCAATCCTCCCTCCTTAGGAAGCAATGGTATCCATTGCGTTGAGGTCCCCCATCAAATGAGGAAATTTCTGCTGAATTTGGCCCCAGGTGAGCCACTTGACTTGGTGCAGGAGCTGCCCTGCTTTGACGACTTGATAAAGATGGATCCTTTGTTGTCAAGTGCCCTTGATCTGTCTGTCCACAATTTGATCATTGGATTCTTATTGTAGGCAGTCGGGGTTGATCTATGTTGGTTTGAGTTGTTCTGCTACTTCTGAGGTGTCCAATAATGGTGGGAAATAAGGGTGAAGGAGATCCACGTTGAACACTGGGTGCAGACCAAGGAAAGGAGGAATGTTGAGCTCAAAAGAATTATCCCCCACGGCCTTGGTGATAGTTTACAACCCATAATGGAGTGGGTGAAGCTTCCGATGGGGTCTTGTAAGGCGTTCTTTCTGCAAGTGCAACCAAACTTTGTCTCCCACCTGAAACTTATGCGGCACCCAATGTTGATTATGGCGTTGTTTGTACTTGTCATTGGACTTTTGTAGGATATCCTGAACCTTTTGGCAAATGTGTTGGATCCGCTCAATGAACTGGGTAGATTTGTTAGCTTTAGTTGGAGCAGGAGATGAGTCAGTCGAGGTGACTGCAAGGGGAAGTGCAACATCTATGGGTCCCAATGGTTGGAATCCCAACCCAACTTGAAAGGGGATATGGTCGATTGAGCTATGCAGGGCTTGATTGTAGCTATGTTGGACATAGGGAAGGCTCTCATCCCATGTGTGAGGGTTCTTTGAATTATACATGTGAAGGATATGCATAATCATTCGATTTACAACCTCGGTTTGGCCATCTGTCTGGGGGTGGAAGGTCGTGGATTTGGTGAGCTTGGTGTCCAGCAGTGACCAGAGGCTTGACCAGAATGTGCTGAGAAATCGACTATCGATGAAGAACGATGGTTTGTGGGATTCCAAATAACGGTTTCGTTACAAAGATCTTGGTAGTGGCCTCTCTTGTGATTCTCTTCTGCGGGCAACCGAAATCATCATCTTAGAAAAGCGATCAACAACCACAAAAACACATTCATTTCCGCACTTGGTGGATCGCGGGGCAGGCAGCATTCCGTGAGATGGATTCCCATGGCACATGAGGAGTAGGAAGAGGGTGTATAGGCCTAGCTTCTTATTGGCTAGTTTGACAATGGCGTAAGCAATGCTAGACCTGATATACTTGTTGACCTCGGCGTGAAGTTTCGGCCCGGTAGAAATGTTTATGTAACGCATCACCCTTTGTCTTTTCAACAGAAGTGTCTGCCAGTAAGTGGGCTTCCTAAGATCAGTTGGCTCACTCCTTGATGGAACCACCGGATATGGCCGGGCGACACAACAACCCATCACGAAGGTAATTATTGACAAGCTAGTTTGCACCCAACAATTGGTATTGGGCGGTGGCGAGTCGAGGTCTATCATAAGTTGGGGGCCATCAAATGTCTCCTTGGCGCCAAGAGTCTAGCAGTGGTGGAAATTGCCATATTTGGCGATGCAGCTGAGCAATCGTGACGATTGCTTCCTATTTTATACTGATGTTGAGGTGGAATTGTTGCAAGTATGTGGACCACTTTTGATGGCTGATCGTGCGCAATTTTCCCTATGCGCATGAGCTAGCGATTATTATGATCAATGTGGATGCATGTCTCCTTCCCAATAATGTAAAGTCTCCGGAGAGCATGCTTGCAAATTGGAGTACATTTATTTGTCATAAAGTAGGTGCTACGAATAGTATCTAACGGTGTCTCACTATGATAGGCCGCGGGGAGGTGTGCTATTTGAAATGATGGTGCCCACAACATAGTCTGAAGCATTTGTCGATCTCAAATGGATGTTGCAAATATGGTAGTGAAAGTCGCGGGGCTGAACACAATGTGCTTCAAATCATCAAATGATTGTTGTTGGGACCAACCCCACAAAAAATTCTCCGCCACCCACGTTTATTTGGTAGGGCCCATGCAATATGGAGAAACCCAACATGAACCTGTTGTAGAAATTAGCAAGACCCATAAAGCTGTGAGGCTTCGAGTGAGTGTTGTTGGTTGGCCAATCACGGGGATGACTTGGATCTTGGCTGGATCCACATATGCGCGTATGTTGATCAATGATGTAGCTTGAGTAATGGACCCTATCCATTTCGAAGGCATTTTCAAGTTGGTGTATGGCTTGTGCTTTGCCACGAGTGCAAAGAGCGATGAATATGTGTTGCAGGTGTTCATTAAGTCTTGTTGTTGTAAAATTAGAATGTCATCGGTCACCACTACAAAAGTATTGGTGAATGGTTCTGCGGATATCGTCCATCATCCTCATGAAGTGGTCGGAGCATTGTCCAAACCAAAGGGCATGACCAAATATTCAAAAGGCCTTCCTTTGACTTGAAGTGAGTCTTCTGTATCTGTATGTTCTATCGGGACTCGATGGTGTTGTGACTTCATCAATCTTACTAAAGTATTTTCCCGTGGTTGATCAAGGGCGTCATCGATTCGAGGAATCGGGCACCGATTCTTGATTTTATTGGTGATAATCAATCTGGAGTCACTTGGATCCCATCTTTCTTCTGTACCCGGCCTGATTGGGCTCATAGGAAGTGATGAGTTGGGGAGATGTACTTGTGGAGGCAGTTCTTGGATTTAATAAGCTTGATCCTCCTCATTCTCTAACAAAAGCTGACGGCCAGCCGGTAGATTGCTTGCGATGCGGGGTGATTGATGGGGTGCTTGACTGTGAGTCTGGTACCCTGTGGGAGTGAGGAGAAGATATCCGAGTATTCTTCCATGACCTTATCTACTTGCTTCTACTATGTGGAAATTGAGTCGTGAGACCTGGATGTGGTTGTGATCTTTAACTCACTCTAAGAGTGAATCACAAAAAAAGACAAACTTCTCGATCTATGAAATGACCTTCCTCGCATTATAGCGAGAATCAAGGAAATAGCACTAGGTGGGGCGGCCTCGGGTATCACATTGCAATTTCTGTTTAAAGTAATAATAACACTACGAGGCCTGAACTCATATACAACATGGCGTTTCGATAAATGAGTTGGCCCAAAAGAACATCACAAACGAGGAGAAAGCATTACACAATACCTCGGCTTCTTTGAAGAGTTAATGTCGTCTGACGGTCGACCTTTGTTGACACGGAGTAAACTGTGGCGAACCATCTGAATTATGGTTGTAGGTCGCGTTGTTAGCGAAACCTCTTGATGACCTTTTCTGATATGAGTTTCTTTTGGATACCGCTATAAATTATGAAGTGCATTGGGGTGCCTTTACCCACATCTATGAATGAAGGATGCACTCTTTCTTACGGATTCGTTCGGTTCACCGGGTTGGAGCTTGGAGGTAGAAACGGTAGCTTTGGGTTACGTTTCAATGATCCATCTTCCCCTTCTGGTTTTGGCTCAGAGTCACAATCTGCATCTAATTGAAATTTCCTTGGTCTGACGACTTCTTGTGATCGGCGGTGTTATGCCAAGGGCTCTTATGGAAGTTGCACCACTTCACGGTATCTTTCTTTGTCTTCCAATTGTCCTTATTTGTTCTGCGACTTTGGGTGGTTTTCTGTGTGTCCATCTTTTCTCGTCGCTGTTCGGTGGGTTGGGGCGCCCTTTCTTGGATTTTTTGTGAGGTTCCTAGGCCCAAATTGCCGCATCTTTGTTTGAGCTTCTACTTCGATTTTGACATATCGGTAGGCCGCGCCAAACGATGAGATGTCGGAAATTCCATTCGGTGCAGGATGTCTATCTGAGAGCACCTGATACTTGATCACTAGTGGTGGCTCGTCACTGATACCTAGCTTGGTCTACAAGGTATGGAATATATTTGAAATCACGGCCTTGCTTGGTCTCTTTCTTGCCTTAATGTGGTCCATTTGGTACTCCTGCTCTTTCTTGCCGCAATGTGGTCCATTTGGTATACAGGTCATCATAACTTTCGACAGGGTAGTATTGTTCCTTAATAGCATCCCTGAAGGATTCCCAGGTGGCCATGACTGGAAATAATGAGGTTTCCTCTGTTTTCTTTTGCTCACAAAAAGTTTCCCACCAATCATTGACATGGGGAACGACTTTGAGGAGGGAAAAAGTAATCTTTTCTTTATTCAAAAATTTACGGACAAAAAAATACCCTTCTAGTAGATTGAACCACTTGTCTATAGCATATGTGTCTATCTAACCTTCAAATATAGGAATATCGAAGTTTATTTGTACCTTGAAGGGGGCGGCGCCTCCGTTCGAAGAAGATATGTCACCTGTTGGTAGTCGTCGAAGGATTTACGTGAAATTATCCATCATCTCGGTCCTCTGTTGCGTGAGGGCTTCCTTAATCAACAGTTTGAAAGGATCTCCTATCCCATCATCTTTCTTTTCTCCTGCCATGGGAGGTCACTTGGGCGTGCGAGAGCTTCTTTCCTCAAGAGAAACAAGCTCGAGACCCAACTCTTTGTACTCCGACCTCATTGGGGACATGCATTAAGACGACAAGGAGCAGACCGCTCTGATACCATTGATCCGGATTTTATGAGCAGAACGAAATGAATACAGATTATTAACAGGTTCTTAACACAATATAACAGAGATACAGTAAAACTGGTTTTCTATTCAATAACGAAATAAGCTAAAACTGTAAAATGCAGCAGAAACAAGCTTGCTGGAATGGTGGGGGCTTATCTCTGAGAAGAGATGTGACGGCAGTGCGCATTCACAAGAAGAAGGTTACAATGAGGCTTTGAAGGCCTTTTTACAATAAGCAAGAATGCCAAAAACCCTATACATCCAAAAACCTAACCCTAGGAGATGAAGCGCCAAAAGTCATGTGGACCCTGTTTGGGTAAGTTAGTACATCAACTTCCTGGGGTCGTAACTTTTTGTATACGATCTCCATTTTAGGCATGTGATAGCCGGTTGGAAAGGTATCGTCGAGGAGATTCATTTTTGGGGCTCAATTATTCCTTAACCTATCATTGAGGAGCTCGATCCTAAAAAACCTTCATTTAGGCCCTCCAAATGGCCCCGAAAGTTAAAACTGCTAAAAATAGTAAATTGCCAAAATTGTCAGAAAACTATTTTGAGCTAGTTGGAAAAGGTGGGTGGCCACTGATATCCATATGGATCAACAAAAATTGTAAATAATGATATATGAATATCACTCATGGTCAACCTCTCAAGAAATTCATTTTGTATACTCCAGCTAAACCATTCCTAGAGACTAAGGAAAATAGAGTTTTAACAACCTCATTTGTGCTTTGTCTTTGATAGAAGAAACTTGTCTCCACATTGGCTCAAATTATCATTTCATAAGCATAGGTTTCATCTTCTACATCATTGTTAGAACATGTTCCTATTGATTTTGGAATTATTTGGGACTTTAAAATCATTGAGAAATGATTGGAGACATCATGAAAGTTCAGGTTTAAGTTCGAAGCTTGAATTTGTAGTCTTGTATGCAGATTGGGGTAAGTTAACACATATCTCATTGTTTCAATTGAATTAAGGAAATGGATAACAAGTGATTTCAATTGGAACGAATAGAGTTCTACTCCATTGGCACCAATATTTCTTTTTTATTTACAATGTTGACATTTGGCTTTTAATAAAGGATATGTCTTGAATTGGAGTTTTTCAGTTTTAAACCCTTGTCATTGTAAAAGTCTCCATTGAATCACTTCCATACCCTTCCACATTATCATCTATGTGTTTTTTGTGCATAATCAGTGCGATTACAACACAAAATCCTTTCAAGCTGCTATACAAGCATTGCATGCTTCTCTGCCTATGTGAAGCTTCATCACCAGATTCATTCTTGATCTTGGTCCTTGATTAAAAAATTTCAATCTAGGTTGGGGGAAATTCAATTTGTTTTATTCAATAGCGATATTGAATTTCTCAAAATCTTGCAAAACATCAACACTCCAAAAGGTAGGTTGTTACACAATTATTTTGTTGTTTTGGTGGATATCCAAGGAGTGAGCCACCTCATGAATCTTTCAAAAGAATTCACCCCTATCACATATTTTTTGTCTTCATACAAAGTCCCAGAGCTTTCCAATCTTTGAAATCACATTGAAGTATTTTTGGCCTAAAATTGCTCAAGACTTGTAGGTTTTTAATAATTTAAAATGTCAATGACGTTTGATCTCTATTTCTCTCAGTGGTAGTATTGAAATCTACATTTTTTTAGATTTTTCGCTACCAAGGTTTTAACTAGAACTTTATATATGGAGGGCATTAATCTTGTTCATTTTCCACCCCAAGTTTTCCTCTGCAATGTACTTTTTGGCAGGTATTTTGCCAACACTATAGAGATGCTACTCAAAGTTCAGAGCATAGTGAAAGGGGTAAAAGGGTTGTTAAGAGAAGTTGTAGTTGCCCCAACCAAGTTCAAATCTAGTTTGTATCATGTTGTTGCCTTTGTAAGAAGCCATTTCATGTGGATGGGACCAAATGCATTGGCTAAGTGGATTTTATGAATTAGATTCCCCTTGAACATGGGTTTTTAGCCAAAATTTGATTCCACAAGTCCATCGATGACTTTTCCATGTAGACCTTCCAAGCCACAGTGATAATGTGGGTATATAATATGCATAAAGCTTGATTTGAGCCCCAAGCTTTGCCAATGCACAATCAAACACTATAAAGGAAAATTGGCATGGCTATGTTTTAAGACAAATTTTCATCTAAATTTGTACTATAAAAAGCCCATGATATAATTCAATCTATTAATTCTCCTTGAAAAGAAAAAAAAATAGATAATTCAATCTAATTCTTTTCCTTGAGAAGAAACAAATTAGACTATATAGAGAATGTCATATTTTTTAAAATTCACATTAACTTCAATCTTTAACAATTCCTTCAATAAGGTTGATCCTTTTGGTTCCAAGTTAAAAGGTATATTGCTCTACCTTCCTAAACTTCAACAATGAGGAAAATGGTTATTAGTTATGTCAAACTTTGCTTGAGAAATGCAGTCAACCTCCCAACTTGCATAATCAAGAGAACTTCATGAAGTCAAGCATATATGGAAAAGTACTACCAACTAACCTACTCTCAACCATAGCTCTCATCAAACATAAGGGTGAAAAATAACATTCACAAATATGGGTGGTAAAAAACTTTTTTTTCTGACAATTCCTTCAAAAAGGTTCATCTTTTGAGTTCCAAGTTAGGGCATATTGCCCTACCTTCCTCAACTTCAGTAGTGATGAAAAAGGCAATTAGTTCTGTTAAAATTTTCCTTTGAAATGCACCCAACCTCCCAATTTGTATAATTGATAGAAGTTCACAAACTCCAGCATAGATGGAATTTTTCTACAATCAGCCAACTCTTAATCATAGCTCTCATCAAACATAAAGGTCAAAAATAAACTTCACAAGTATGAGTGGCCATTCAAACAAATGTCCATTTGAACATATTCAGTATTTTCAATAAAAAATGACAGGTAGATAGTGAACGAGGTTTAATATTCAACATTTTCAATAAAAAAATGACAGGTAGATAGTGAATCAGGTTTGATCCATAATATGCAGAAGGATAATTTGATCAATTTTCTAGAAAAATCAAAGAAAAGAACTGAAATGCATTTGGATTGCCTACTAGCCGGAAGGAATGTCAAAATGAAGTTGATTCCCACTCCAATATTATGTATGGAGTTGATTAATAAACGTTTTTCTTTCTATGACTGAATCAATTCTAGAAGGAAATAGCTACCCATAATGTCATGATGCCATCCTCGAACCCTCACACGATCCCATTGAACTTTCCACCATGTGTGAAGTAATAGCACTTACAAACACTAACCATTGAAGAGGAAACAAATGTATTTGATGTTTAGCTTTAAGAAACACTTGGACAAGACTCGAGGAACAAACGGACACATGTCATAATTTTATTTCTTCTGAAAGGAGTTATGAACATAGTTCTGCACAAATCACTTTGAGGTCAAATAGAATAGGGTAACACCCCATGATCTAAAGTGCATATTAAGCATGAGAGACAACATTGCACCAATATCTTTAGCTTCTTATGTTACCCATTAAATGGAATTCTTCTGATTAACTTATAAAATGCCTAGTACTTAAAGTCAAATGCACATGATAACCATCGTATACATGCAAATAATGGGAGTTGAACATCTGGTACAATAGGTAGGCAATGTTGTTAATATAGAATAGACTAGTGAAAGGAAAAGTTGGAGAAACATGTAGAAATATATTTCAATTCATTTTCTTATATGAAGTTTGAACTGTCTTCCTGTGAAATGGTTAAAAGCCAGCAAAAAATGAAGCCATAGCAGTAACAATAATACAAGAATATTACCTGTCAGAGTATCTTCCCATGGAATACACTGGTCAATTAAAATCTTTCAATAGGAATAATTGACCCAACAACTCCTTACACCAATGAATAATGATATAAATTCCACTTAACATTTTCTTTCTTAGTTTCTATTCAACTATAACTCAAAAAAATTGGACCATGTAAAGCACATTAATCAAGGCAATAAACCTTTCATTTCCTTCCTATCGGCATTGAATGCTTGCATTATCAAAAAGAGACACCTGAATGATGAGTTTATGATTGAAAAAAAAGAAACTGCAAGAGATTTACCCAAAAAGGTCAAGATATTGGATACCTCGGTCACAAACCCCTTTACGTATACATGAGAAAAAAGCTCTAAAGAATCTAGCACTGAACATTCCTGCTTGATGCAAAACATTATTGAAAAATTATTGAAGTCAAAACTTTTGGCTAATGTATGGTCTTTAAAATGTAGAGCTAACTTAGAAACTTTTAACAAAGAATGACAAATGTAAACATAATTTCCCGATATTCCAAACATTGTATTTACCTTCGCCAGGGAAATTGCATCATTGACTTCTTTTTTTTCTTCCTTTTCAATATCCTATACAACATATCCAAGAAGACGAAAGATGGGAAAATGGTTTACACAGAAAAGAGAAAACAAACTAATACGTAACTTCATTGTCAGCTGAGGTCTTTTACATAAAACAACAGCACAGGTCTGCAACTTAAAATCAGAGAATTTTCATGCATTTCTAGCTCCCTCATGGATCTTGAAATTTCACCTAGACTTCTTGGGTCTCTCCTCCTTTTCTTCCCCATTGGTTACAATTCCACTCATATATTTATAAACGTATCACTAATTTCTAGGAAGAAAATTTAATTCTACATACTAAAAATAAAGGAATAAATATTGAATAGTGTTGCTAGATATTCCTTGATATACTAGATTATTATCTTTAGATGATGAGTATCAATATATGCTCTGCCATTTGTCTTTGACTGATCCAAATCTATCACAAATTATGTGTCACAGCATAGGTGTCCTGAATTCTTTCAAATTGGTCATCGAGTGCCTGGAAATGTTGGAATTAGTTATAAGGAACTGCCACTTGCAATCTCTCTCTTATTCACACTTAATCACTTGATGACTCACCCTCTTTCAGTTGCCTCAAAATCTGGGAGAAAATCCACCTGTAAATGCCTGGAAAACTGAACAATAGGACACTGCCACCTATGAGTTAATATAACTGATTTCATTGTGTTCCTATTCTCTGACTCTCGAATTTTTGGGATTTGCACAAACAGGACAAATCTATTGCCAAAAAAGAAACAAGATATTCACTAAATGGATGGAGAATTCTGCCACTTGTAATCCATTTGTTCAATCATTGATATTTAACTCCTTGAAAAATGGAACTACCTGCTGAGTGTGCCTAAACATCTGGGATCCAGTATTTTTTATGACTGTCAATTTTGAATTCAAATGCTATTGCTAAAGATCTGAGAGGCATCTTTGTCATCGTGCCTCTCTTCTTCTGATTGGTTTTCAGTTTGTTTTTGTGAATCGATATGGCTGGTACTTGTAACAATACATTCAGCATTATTTTTAGAGGCATCACATACCTCTGGTATTTCTTTAACATTTAGTGTTAAATCGTCAGAGTTGTCATTTGCAAGAGGAGAGACTAAAGATTTTGAGTCCACATACAAACACACAGCAGCACATTCATCGACCCTCGAGGTTGGGAATTTACACTTCCATGCACAAACAAATGTTTCACACCACCTCTGTTGTAGTTACCATAGAAGGTGCAGAGGAAACGATGCTAGAAACTTCTTGGTTTGACAGAACATCCCAAACCCCAATCGTTGCAAGCACAATAAATTGGTCTCTACTTGTTAGATGTCTGTATGTGACTTCTGGAACAATAATGACTCCAAAGTCTTTCAGGAAGAAGTCTTCAAAGGCTCGAGCCATGGATCTATTATTGTTGAAGGTAACGAGTCTCTGACTCTTCATGACACCAAATGTCCACATGGACGGTGGTCATCAAAAATGCTACAGAAGACTGTGTCTTCACAAGATCCAAAATCCTCCCTGTGGCTCTGTGTGCATATTTGTGAAACATCTGGTGCTATGAGCATAGTAGAATAAGGTGAAGATTCATCTCTTATCGTCTTTAACCTTCATACCACCAGTAACAGGAGCAATGCTTCGTTCTTCATCTTGCCAAACATTTTGATGTGGCCGTAAGAAAGTCTGTCTGCGCACTTGGTGCTTGAGCTTGGTGGTTTGACTCGTGGATTTGAGTTCTCTGTATGCAAATCAAAAACCCTAAAGGCTCCCTCCTCGTGACCTGATGCCTTCAATTCTCTCTGTGCAACAAAACCCTTGGCAATCAACTTGGCACCTTGGTGTTTTTTTTGATGCGTTTGTGATTTGTTATGGGCTTTAAATGCTCCTGGTGCTAGTTGTCTTAATGAAAATGTTTAAACAAACACCTCAAGTTCAGATAACTCAAGCACTGTGGTGATTTATGAATGCCCAACAACAACTTAAAACACCAATTCCATTTGGATCGGCACCCACCACTTCAGCCACGACAGTTATCTGTTGTAGCAACATCAAGCTTTCACATCCACTTGGCATTTATAATGAGCTTGATGTTGGAATCTGTTGCTCGAACAAGGCACTTGGAAAATCCATCTGAGCGCAACTGAGTATCCTTCATGGATTTAGCACCTGGCTTTAAATCTTGAAACTTACATCTGTTCAACAATACTTATAGCATCTTGATAGCTAGTAAGGAGGGTTTGACTCGTGGCTTGACTATGTTGTATGCTTGATATGTGTGAGCATGTTGTTAGATGTGGCATAGATCGTGGTATGAGGGATTGGGCTTGGCGTTCAAAGCTAGGCTTGGGAGTTGGTATATGTGTTTTCCATGTGGCTTGTGTATTGGTAGTATAACCCAGGGTTAGAACTTAGAGCACCTAAAGCACACACCACATTCTTGATGAAATTTTCAAATAAAATATGTTATTTTATTTGGAAATCTAGAAGGCATTGACTAGGACTCTTTTAAGAATAAAAAAAAAATCAAGGTCTTTTGGAATCAGGTGGTTATTAAAATGGGCAAAGATTTGGATCAGGGAAATTTTTGAAAAATTGTGGAGAAAAAGTTCAAAATGAAATAGGGTGCTATGGGAAGTTCCAGTAGTAATGTTGGGATTTAACCCAATGTAAAATTGGGTGCTAACACCTTGCTTAAATGAATCTAGAAAACAGATGCACTACAACTGGAACATACCTTTTCAGTGAATCCGAGAAAATTTAAAGCTTGAACCCAAATCTAGGTAACTCTATTGAGTTGATACAATCGGAATCCCATGGCCCTACACTTTAACTTATAGGTTATCAATCAAAGCGTCTACACTTACCTTCTATATGATCAATCATATTGAAATTCCTACGAAAGAGGCCAAGGGAAGTCATGACTTTGGATAATATATTTATAGAGAATATATAAATGATAATAGCGTTATACATCTTCATAGGTTGATGTTCTCTTAATAAGAGAAATTTGCATCCCATTTGTGCCATTTTTGCTACAACAAGAATGAAATCATGGCTAAATTTTCTAGGACTTTCAAAACTCGGGAAATCTACATCATAATGGTAAGGACCAAAACCATCAACCATCTTGTCAAACAAATGAAGCAAGCATCATAAAGTATGACTTATACTCATTCACCATTTACCAAAATACCTGAATACTTTAAGAACAGATGATTCACAATAATCTTCACTGAAATGAGTTGATAACTTCATTTGTACTTTCAAACTTGCAAAGATGAGGTCTTTGTTGACAAGACAAGTATACCTTTAGAGGAAGTTTGAACTCTCCCAAGTAAATTTGCAAGCTATCTAAGTTCAAGAACTCACGATAGACAACAGAAGGTGTTGTGTTTATAACAGATCAATATTTGTTGTGTGTCCTTCCAATATTGGTGAGTTTTACCTTTAATTGAAAAGACTAAAGTAATACTATCAAATCTGCTTCTCAAAATCATTTACTGGCAACTGTACGATTTTGAAGTTGCAATAACCCTTTCTGGACTCTTCTTCTACAAATGAATCTATAGAGTTGTTATAAAGTGGAGCCTTTACCAAGAGTTCTGGCAAAGAAAAAAAGAAACCAGTGCACAAAAAATTCATATTGAAAGTGCTAACAAACTCTCACAAATCTTTGCAAATGTTTTTGACAGATGGGCATTCAATACAATCTCATTTTTTTCCCAAGAAAAATGATGTATATATATAGTCACATGTACATGTGAGATTAGGTACAATTTACACAATCTCTGGTGAATTCCACAAACTGAAAATACCAAAGTTTGGTAGTACTATGCCTAGCAATTCCTAATATCTCATATTGTTCATAATATTCCCCAACATCAACATCATCCATAAAAAAAGGCAAAAAGTAGTAATCTGTTGATACTACAACCATCAATAATTTGCTTATGAGTCTTTGTGAGAGTTGTAGAACAGAGCAGGTTGCACAGCTCTTGCACAATGTGACGGAGAAGGGTTATGCCTTGGACGAAGTTACCTTCCATACCCTCGTGGGTTTTCTTCGTGATGAAGGTAAATGTCATGTAGTTGTGGAATTATTTCTTTCTTTTTGGTCAAAAGGCCATGTTTGGAATGTTATTACATGTAATATATCAACCGAGAAGCTCTGTAGGAAGGGTAATTCA
>SNQJ01S0074134.1:15319-45685 GCA_010110895.2 Picea sitchensis | reverse complement strand
TCCAATAGCCTCCACGTTAGGTAGGGCCCATGGTGGGGAAACCGCTTTCCCAGATCCCTCCCCACTGTTAAAGGTAGAAAGGTTGGGGGGGAGCATTGATGTGATAAAGACCATTGATATGGAGAGGTGGGCCACTACCGATGGAGATAAACGTGGGGGTTATTTTACGACAAGTGTCAAGTGGTAAGAGGAGTGAGAGTAGTGATTGGGATGAGTGGAGGTGGCGTGGAGGTGATGCGGTGACCTGATGTCATTTAAGAACGTGATTACGGGAGTTTTTGAGGGCGGTTTAGGTCCACACTGTCTTTGGGTCCTCAATCCCCCATAAGATGCCACGTACCCTTCCAACAATATCGTGGTTCCAATTGCGGGACCGCTCTAGAAAATTAACGTCCGGGCAGTTTGCATCCATGCAATGAATTATGGCCATCAATCTGATTAAAATTTTTTATCTGGGTGGAATTTACCTATTGCAAGGATCAACGATTCTTATTGATTTGAGATCAATGGTCCAGATTCACTTCGAAAATTTCAGGCTTTAGGAATTTCAAATGTTGTTCTTGGAATTCTCCAAGAGGAAAATCGCCAAAGCGAATGATTTGTCACCACGTGTTGTGACAGATGAAAGGTCCATATTCACTTCGAAAGTTCAGGCTTTGGGAGTTTCAAATGTTGGGCATGAAAATCTCCCAGAGTAAAATCACCGAAGTGAATGATCTGCTCCACATGTCATTGTTGATGGATGGTCCAGATTCACTTTGGGTTTTCGGGATTCGGGACTTCGAGATTTTATGAATGTTATTCTTGTAAAAATCCTAGATAGATAATGTTGTGAAGTGAAAGATATGTTGTCGCATGTCCCCACTGATGTATGGTCCAGATTCACTTTGGGTGTTCGGGCTTCAAAATTCCTCTCTTGATGTTAAACCCTACGCTATTTTGACACTCCAAATGCGTGAAAACCATCGATATGATTGGAATGATGGATCTCTAATGTCGAAGTTAACCTCTCTGTTCCCACAATATGAGCCCAAAATTGACCACTCTGTATTGTTGCGTTTGTCCACGAGTGTTTCCTGTGCATATAAAAAGGATTGGTCAACTTGTTGTGGGCTCAATCAATCGCAAATGTGATGCCAAGCATTCTGAACCAAATACAACATGTATTTTATCCTTCAAGGAAAAATAACAACAGAAATGCGCAAAGACTCAATCAAGAAAGAAACAGATAATAACCAAGATACTAAGTAATGGGAGACTTACTTAATCTTCCAGAAGAGGAAAAACTGATGAAGGCATAGGGAAAATAGAGAGGAGAGGCAGGGGTGCAGACCTAAGTTGCAACACTTCCACTCCAAATCTATGACTTGCATTACTCCTGAATTCCTATCAGATCGAACGACCGAGAGGACTTCACGACTTCGGCCTTTTCCATGCTTCTACCCTGTATCCCATAATCATTGAAGCGACGAAGTTACATAGTTTTTCCATCTCTTTCTTGGCTTTGATCAATGGTTGTGATCACTACTGAGATCCAAAAGGGATGAACATGATTCTATGATCATTTACAATGGATCACTTTATGCACGATGCTCTGGTTTCTATGCGATCTTTGTAGTGTTATCTCTCCCGATCTTTAAGATCGCAAGAACATATTCATTTTTAACCATAATACCCTGTGCACAGTTCTGACCCATACTCGTCTGGTGTTTCAACCTGAAGTTCTGATACCAATCTCTAACATACCTAGCCACCCCCAGACTGGGCTACGTTACTTCAAGCTCTCTTTTGAACTTAATTAAAATTCTAATAAATTTCTAATTAAGTAAGAGGCATGAAATATTCACATGAAAAGTTCAATATTCATGCTACAACATAAAGAAATCAGAGATATGTCATGCACAAAAATAACCAACAAACATGCATATTATAGATATAAATTTCATAGATAAATAAATACACAACGGAATAAATACACAGGGAAATAAAACCATGACAGAGAGCACTTATCTCTAATGAAATGAATCACCAATTGGATATGAACCAAGGACTTTCCACCCAACCATAGCCATTGTTTTCCCAAGTCTCAACAACAATGTCACCCCCAATCTAGGACTATGAATCCATAAGGACATTTCTAGAGTGTCACCCAGCTTCCCAAACCAGTCAACACTCAAGCTCTCACATGCTTCTCATCACACACAACAATCCAAAGTACACCAACTCTCTTCTACCTATCCTGCACAACCCAAGAGAATGGACCCCCTTATCTGCATGCAGTCCCTCAGGCTATCCACCTCCTTGTAGGGCTCCAGTGCATCTGGTCAAGAATATCCATGTTAGGACTCTCAGGATTCACAGTTGTGGGAAAAAATTAATGCATGCCAATGCATCTTAGGAATGCAGGAAATAATTCATTGCTATAATACACCAACATTCATTACAGACAACAAAACCATGGCTCCTCTCCAACAATTCGTTTTTATTTCCCAATCCAAATCATGAATGAAGAATGAAGAGTGGGTGAAATAATGAATGAAGAGATAATAGAATGAAAGGTGTGAACAATGAACAATCTCCCCATGATTGAGTAAGTGAGTGAGTGAGTGGAGAAGAAGAATAAGAACCCCCAAACATCCCACAAGATGGGTTTATATATTTACTTGCAAATCAAGAACCACATGGCCTTCCCAAAGAATCTCATGTAACCACTCCTCTCCATTAAAACAATTATGGGTAAATAAAAAATAAAATAATACTTAGCCCCTCAAGCCCCCTCTCTTGTGGAATCATAGCCCCCTATAACTCTTGTCCTTGCCTATCTAGCAACCAATGATGTATTTATTATTAATAATGATCCAAACATTACATTTCCTAGGCACACTGGCCTCTTTTAATTATTTGGGCACTCTGGCCTTTCATAATTTAACAAAATAAATTATTTAATATGGGGCTCAAAATCGAGGTATTACACAAGTGGAGCTGGATCATATTCTCGACAAGAGAGAAATTACACTCTGGAATCAAGTTGTAGGATAGGTAAAGATGCAATGGAAGCACCTTAGTCCATAGGAGGTTACTTGGGAAATGGAAAGTAATATGCAGGAAGAATATCCATTTTTGTTCTAGAATGGTATTGATGGAAACTAGTTATCACCGATGACGGTTATAAGTTTTAAGGGGGGTGTATGTGATACCCCACAACTTGGATTTTTAATTATTATTTCTATTATTTTTTTTATTTTAGAATTTTAATTATTTTTATGAAAAGACGATTTGGTCTATTGAGGAAAATTTAATTGTAAAACCTTATTATTTTATGAAAATAAAAACATGTGGAAAAAGGGACATATGTTGAAGAAACTGTTAAAGAGAGAGTTAGGAATCCAAAGGGGTTGGCCAACTGGTAGCAGACTGAGACAAGTTGTGGATTTAACTCAACTTCAAAAACACACATTCCATATTTATAGGAGAATTTGTGAACATTTGTAAAGTTGAACCTAACAGGTGGTCATTGAGTAGGAGGCTCAAGGAAAGTGTCACAAGTCCTAGGAAAAATAAAAGAACTCATGACAAGGGAATGTGACACCATTCCTAGGAAGAAAAGTGATAGCTTGAGAAGTATACACACTAACTGACTTGACACAATGAATAGTCAAGGAATGATCATGGACACCTCCATAAGGGGGAATTCCATGGGGGTTTGAAACACATCTTGGTGTTGGGAGAAGATAGATTGAAGGTTGGGATGGAAAAAGGGTGTCTCAACAACCTAAATGGAATAAATTTGGGAAATAATGCTAGAATGACCTTTTCTGGGGATCTTTTCCATTCGATGGGAACTGATGATCTCTAGTGACCCTGTTGTGATGCCTTGGAACTAGTGCTTTTGGCCCTCCTGCTATAATTGCAATGGTTAATTTATGGAAATCCATGGTGATAGGTACTAGAGTGCATAACCATTCTGCACCAAGTATAATGTCACAAATTCCCATGTCAATATAAAGCATATGAGATTTCAGGTGGTACTGACCAATTTGTAGGCACACATTTTCACAATGCCCTCCACATTTCATGGAACCCCCATTTTCAATCATGATTTAGAAATTATTAACTGGACGGATATAGCAATTGAAGTTTTGGGAAATGTAATAATCCCCATTACAAAGACTTGAAAAATTCCAAGATACCACTTTGTAACATTCCCAACTTACTACTGAGAAATTCCACTCCAAGAATATAATGTAAAGATTCTATGCTATAATGTTAATTTGCACAGAAACATGTGAGGTAACGCGCACAATCCCAATCTAGATCAGGCCACACAAATTTTCCTCTTCAGACACTTGTTACAAATCAAAATTCCTCACTTTGACAATGTCACATTTTCATTTCCACAAGTGTCATAAGTGTCATACCTTTTTTTGCAACTGTCATAAGTGTCACATTCACTCTCCTAAGTGTCACATCTTTAATGAAAACATGAAAACACTTGCTACAACCCCTAAAACATTTTAGAAGAATAAGCTCCATCATATGACAGTTGGAAAAATGTTTTTACTGGGGAATTATTCATCTTGGTAACTTTTTGGAAGATCAACACTCCTCTACTCATACACAGGGAGTGCTAGCACTCTTTATCTATATTAGGGGGAGCATTGTAGTGCTTTGTTGCCCATTTTAAGGGAGATTTGAGTTGGTTTATGAAATCTTGGAAGAAATCCCATTTTCTTCTAAAGACATCTATGGATGGATTGGGTTAGTTTGGCTCAAATCTAACTCTAGGTATGCATCTAAGGAAGATATCACAATTATTGCATCCATATATTCAATAATTCCAAATATACTCAAGGTAGTTGAGCCTCTCAAAGCCTATAAATGGAGGCATTCCCATGGTGAAAAGAAGGAGAAAATCAACAAAGCATTTTTATTTTGATTGTGTATTTTTTGAGCAAGGGTTGGACGAGGAGGACCTGGAGAGGCGGTTGCAACATCATCTGAATATTGTAAGTTTTCTTTTTAAGTATTCATCTAATATACTTGGCCTATTTCTTTCAAGAATGTGGTTTCATGTGATTTTCTATGTTTAATTTGGTTTACATAGATGGATTCACTTTAACTAATCCATTAGAGTAGAAGGAAGTCACTTGTTTCTTATTGTTCATTGCAGGTTTTAATTTTTTCCAGAAGTTGGATCAAGCTTGTAGACATAAGCAAATAGGAAAAATGTCATAAAAAGAGTACATCCTACTTCACCTTCTCTATTTTTTGATAAGAAAAATGATTTTATAGGCATGGTAGTGTCCAAATGATTGTTTCTATATTGGTATAGGGGTCTGTAATCCAAGGGAAAGTTCACCTATCTACAGGGGAATATTTCCGTAATAGAAATTGGCAACTCTACTAGGGATGAAATTTTAGTTTGTTGTTCCTTTGGTTAGTATGTGATTTTTTCCTATCCTTAGATCCTATCTGTTGATTTGATCTATTTTTACATCTCTTTTGTCTTTTCTAGTTGTCTCACAAAGCCTCTTACTGAATTTTCCTGAGTTATTGATCTTTTTTCTCAAACTTTTATCAGAACTAGCACTTCCCTACAGTTCAAGTCAGATCATTGCTCCTTGATCAACGCTCCCACGGAGTCTACTAGGGAGTGTTGTAGCGCTCTGGTGTCTTGGTTACCAGAGCGTCGATTTTCCCTTCTTTTGGAAATTTCAAGGCTTCATGCATGTAGGGTATAGTATTTGGATCTCCTTCTCTAACTCATAACTTATTCTAACTTATCTTGTCCTCTATTTGACTAAAACTTGTTGTCTTTCATTATTTTTAGTCTTTATTGAGTTTGTGTTTTCTTCCCTGATTGCAAAATTGACCTTTCTTTCTCAAATTTGGTTTCTCTTTGCAACTCTTCTCGATTATCTGATTGATTGGAGGATTTCATAGGAAAGATCATTGATCACATATCTACTATTTTCTTTATATTTGATCCCTTACCAAATTCTTTAAGACTTTAAAGTATGAATTTTGATTTCTTAGTGTTTGTTCTTTGAGTGAACAGTTTGGTAGTTGTTTTTATTTTAGTCTCTTCTTTATTGTTGACAGTGTCTTTGTTTGTGTGCTTTTTGCTTCTTACTTTTTCCAATCACAGGTGGACCTTTTTTCATTATTGGTGAAAGAACTAAGTATTGAGAGAACATCTTAGTTTGCATCCACAATCAAACAAAGAAGTATTTGTATGCATTGGTTTTGAATATTAAAAAAAATGTTTTCTTTATAATTTGGCAATTTTATGAATTCTTGTTTGAGAACGAAATAACACAAAAATTTTCATTCTTCAGTGTTTGTTAGTGATGAAAGAAAAGAAACTCTTCTCCTTCTCGTAGATAGAATTTCATTGAAAAGAAAATTTGCATATCATGTTTTTTACCTTCTTCTAGAGTTGAGTCTCAAACATCATCAGTTTCAATATCATTCACCCTTCTGTAACAAACAACCAAAAAAAATAAACGCTAATTAAAATTGAACTAGAAACTTTTATGTTTTATCTATACACCAACAATAGAATAGGACTAGAGATTTGGAATAGTCTATGAGAATACATATCCAAAGTATTCAAGACAAACTCATAATCTTGTGATAGGGAGAGAAAATCCAACCTTCATATAAGCATAATTGTGATCCCCCTCTCACACAGGGCTTAGACACAAGGTCACGTGCGAGAGAGAAACAAATATTATCACTCTGAGGCTTAACCAATAACAGTAGTATGATCATATATTGGGGGTTGTTCTTGAGGATCAACTGTTTTCGTTTGGTCTCAGAGATTCGTGAATTTCGGATCCGTTCGGGGTCCATTTGGACTTGATATCCCGCCCATACATTCAGACTTGACTGTCGACTATACCCACTCATAGGCTAACTGCAAATTGGTAACCTTAGTGCCCATAATATTTAGGGTCCTTACACAAGGTGACGATGAAGGGGAGTCTTCACTATACCTGGAACATGCATTGGTCAAACTCACTCGGGCTCCTTGGAGGGTAACCCATGGGTAAAACTATGAGGGAACTTGCACCAAGGCGTAAGTATATTAAGAAGGTCACCAACGTAATTGTTCCACTCGCTCAAATCCTATCCCGTTCTCATTTTGATCACACGATGTTGGATTTCATTACCAACTAGTACACTCATTGAGAGAATTTTTTGTTTTGCTTGTTGGTTTTCTAGATTTGTTTTTTTTTTAGCGAATGTTGTTTGTTTACTTTATTTTTCCTTAAAATTAGTATTGTGGCCGATAAAGGTCTTCGTAGATCACGTAGGATGAAAGGGTTTCCTCCAGAAGGCTATGAACCCATACCTCCTTCGGACATTGGGAGTGTCACCACTCCTTTGATCGAAAATCATAAGAGATCTTTAGTTGCAGTTTAGGAAGGTCCCACCCTTCCTGAAAACCCAACTTTGACATGCCCTCACAACCCAGTCCTTATCCGAGTGGACTCCTCAGGTAACATTGTAGTAGAATATCACTCTAGACTATTGTCAAGGCCATACGATCAACTAGACATGGAACCATGACAACCAAATTTCAATGAAGAATACACTACCCCTGTCCTCTCTACTAAAATGGTAGATCCACAGAAAACTCTTGTTTTTCATATATGGATAACTCCATCCGGTTGGGATATTTATGAAAAAAATAATTTTGGTCGACCACTCTTTGACCCTCCACATACATATGACACCACAAGTGCATATGAAGGACCATCAGATCAGCCTATTGACCATCCTGTCAGACAAATGATCAATAACACTACAACTTTAGGACAATTTACGATTGAAACAAGAGTTGTGTTATCTAGTCATTTGTAAAGTACCCTAACAGTTACACCTACCATCCCTCTTCAAGAAAAAACTTCATATACGCCAAAAAATATCGTTGGGACACCTTCACATCAAAGAATGCATAACCCTGCCTTACAACAAAAACCAACTCCAGGACAAATCCCTACTGAGGGGAAACCCTCTTTCAGTAGAAAAATACCTATTGGAGGGAAACCCTTGTTTAGTGGACAAATACCTATCGAGGGTAAACCTTCCTTCAGTGAACAAATTTCGACGGGTGAGCAACCCCCCTTTACCATTCAAATCCCAGTTGCTACCCAACTGATGACAGGGGGACAATTCCAACTTTTATTTGTCAAAAACCTGCAACAATCCTGGGGACCACCCCAGGGAGGATTTTTTCATCAACCACATCAGGGAAGATCATCAAACCGAAACCTGCAGAGAGAAGCCTTAAATCCCAATCATTTTGGATTATATTCTGGAAAATCTTTCCTAGGGGTCTCGAATCCCACTTGGGGTCCTCAAGGTCAACCATATTTTCCTCCCAAAGGGAAAATTCCTTAGCCTCCTCAGGGTCAACCTAGTTACCCTCCTCAGGGGAAACCTAGTTACTCGCCTCAAATTCAAGGTAACTATCCTCCCCTGGTTTACACTAGTTATCCCCCCAAGGCCAAATGGGGTTTCCTTCTCCTTTTATACAAATCCCTCAACAAATGAATCCTACTTTTGTTGGTCAAAAATCCACAACAACAACAACATATGGGAGGACCTGTTGGAAACAACTATCCACCACAACAAGTTTACATTCCTACTGGTATTCCTATGACACACTAGTATCATCCTCAAGTCAATTGACATTTACCATTCTTAGCCACTTTATATCTATCAGATTTGTCAAGATTAAAAAATGATCCAATAATACACTCCCCTTTTTGGCTAGTCATTCCAGCCAAATTACCTTATGATATTCCAAAATTTGACGAAAAACCTCGAGAAGACCCTAATAATCACATCATGAATTTTCATCTGTGGTGATCATCAAACTCACTAATGGATGATTCTATCCATTTACATATTTTCTATCATACACTTACGGGTTTGGCGGCTAAATGGTACATTGAGCTATATCGTGGAACTTTTCAAGATTTTAATTCACTTTCCATGGATTTCCTCACCCACTTCCAATTTCACATCTGATACGAAATGGTCACAAATTTTTTGACCTCCCTTTGTCAAACTAACTTCATATATATTTATGATCATCTCCATGAATGGAGACAATGATGACAAGTGATCAAAGAAACCATTCCAGACCAATTGTTGGTTGAATGGTTCACCAAATCTCTATTACCTCCTATTGCTCAAGATGAAGCCATGGGTGGTGTATTCATAGAAGAGGAAGCCATTTCTCATGTCCAGTATTTGGATTTGGTTTATTCCCAATCTAGTACTTTGTATGAATTGATCGCAAAATATCCCCGTACATCAATCGATCCATCAAAAACATCCTCCACCACTCATTCAGATGGAATTTTCGGTTCTATCAAAACATAGTCTGTTTCACAGTCGATTGGTAAAACCAGTCATTCAATAACCACCCCAGCTATCATGCAGACTCCACTCTCATCAAACTCCACCTCTACTCAATTATCTAAAGTGAATGTAGCCCAATCTACTTCTCCACAACCATCAGGGGAGGAAAATAAAACTAAGAATAAACCCAAGAAAAATAATAATCAAACTGAAACTCCAAAAACACAAGCACAACCACGTGTTATTCAAAAGAAGCCATAATGCAAACTGAAACTTCCATGTCTCATTTGTGATGAAGATCACTACACATGAGACTATCCCCATTGAGAATAAGTTGCTAAAATATTTAAAGGAAATTATCAACCCGTTGTATTGACACATCCTTTTCCACAACAACAGTCACTGGTTGCACAAAATCCTGCACCTCCGCCATGAGGAAACCCAGGTCATCCTCCTAACAAGGTTGCTTCATCGAGTGCCCACATTTATATGTTTAATTTGGTAGATTTGACCACTTGCACTATGACATATGTAACTAATGGGATTGTACCGGATCCACTGTCCACTTTAGTTACTCCTCCATCTGGACCTCTCCATATTGAGAAACCAAGTTTTGACTCTATCTTACACCCACCCAAGATCACAATAAGAAAGTCGACCTTTAATCCTAACTCTCGTGTTGCTCAAAACTACAACATTGTTGAAGATTTGGCCCAAGCACCTTGCTCCATGTCAACTCTCAAAGTTCTACAACACTTCCCTAGCCAACGTAGAACTCTCTTGGTAGATATCGGAGCTATAGATCCTGAGTCATCCAATAATATCATGTTCAATCTAGATAATTTTAAATCATGACTCTTTCACCAACTTGCTTTCCAAATTGATGTCATTGTCCATAATCAACATATTGATCGCACGATATTAGATGAGGGAGCATCAACATGTGTCATGTTTGTAGCTTGTTGGAAAGGCATTAAATCACCTGGTCTTAATCAATCTCCCACCATGTTAAAATCATTTGATGGAAGAGGTTTCTGACCTCACGGATTATTACAATCCTTAGTCGTTCAACTGGGGGGAATATTTTTTTCCATCAATGTAGAAGTAGTTGACGCTCCCCTAAATTATAACTCATTTCTAGGAAGAAGTTGGTTCTATGTTATGAATGATGTCACTTCATTAGTTTTTTGAAGTGTCAAATTCCCTCATTAAGGTAAAATTGTGACCATCGATCATTTATATTATTGCACCCTTAATGCTCACACTCAAACAACCAACAATATTCCATTTTTGGGGGACTCAAAGATTACTTATAAAAGTGTTGGGGTAGGTCTATTGAAATATTCTTCACTCATGGGTACTTTCCCTACACCTCTTCCTCCAACCACGCAACATGTCACAATGGTTAATATGATTTCGACTATGGTACATCAATCCCTCGAATCATCTAATATATGGATCGTACCTAGTCCCTTAGAATTCGATACACTAGGTGACACTTTGCCACATAGTCCTACATAGGCCGAATATGATTCCATTCAGTCTACCTCTCCTTAACCTAATGACCAACATCTGCTAGCATTGACTTCCTATTCGCTACCATCTTGGCTATATTGCCTATCCTGCACTTTTGATTACATCCTACAAATTTTTCCATCAGATGAATCCATTATGGAAATGCTTAGTATCGAGGAGACACCTTTGGATGACAACCACCATCGTTCATCATTTCTTCCTAGTTTGGATGAGATTGAGAAAGATATTTCATCTATCTTTCTTACTGATATCATCGATGTTTTTTTTCACATAGGGGCACACCTAGGGTTCAACACTTCAACAGCGCACCAACAAAACCCTAACTACCGACCCTTTTGGCAACACCTGCAAAGAAGATGAAGTCTCACCCAAGGTAGAGGCAGGGGTCGTTGCAGGACTCCAGTGTCTGCAACCTGATTTGGGACACATATCTGTGATTATAACACTTTAACAAAGCACTTAGCAGTTATAGTTCATTAATATTCAGCCTTTTCTTACATCGCAGATAAACCCTAATAAAAGAGCATTGCAGTATTCATCCAGATCTAATATATTCAAGAACTGAGTTCATCAACATAGGTCATATCTAGTATTCATTCACATTATTAGGCATTAATCTATAATATTCATCTAAGCATACATCATTGCACTAATCATTAATCATATGAACAATAAAAAAATCATAATTCACAAAGCAACCACAACACAGGATATACGTGGTTAACCCCCTGCCTAGGGCTATGTCCACCAACTCTTATTATCTTTATTGTCTTCTGTCAATCTTCTACATGCACAGAGCCACAAGATCCTAATTTGCATACAACAGGAGATCTATGTGCAGTTCGCTAGATCCTCCTTCCCTGAGCTAGTTCACAACACAAATCCTTTACACAGTCTCTTATGGTCACTTGCACTTAGCTCTGTAAGTTATCAATACAACATGCACAAAGCATTTACAACTTGCACTTAGCACAAAATCACATAGATGCATCTAATGTCTCATAGCCTAGCATGGCACTAAGCCCTTTCTTACATATCCTAAACATCTATTTATACATTACAAAAAGGCCTAAACATGGGTAAACCCATGGGTCGACATCCCCATACCCGTTACATAAGCCCAAAACCCAAAAATCCCTAAACAAGGGGTCGAGATCCCGCGATCTCCACTTCAACTTGCGCTCCACCTTCGAAAACCTATCAAAGTCCCAAAATAGGTCAAACCTGACCAAGGATCCTCAAAACTTGGTCAAGGGCCAACATGCCCCCAACACTCACCTGTGACTCATCCCGAGTCACTTTGATCTCGGTATATCTCCCTCAAAACCATTGATCTTGGCTCGAGTTGCTTCGACCTATTGTTACTCCAAGGCCTCCTGCTCGATGAACTATTGGATAACTGCTTCATTGACAGGTCCCTCTAAGCCTTGTTCGACTGCAGTGACAACTTATTCCAGCTCTGCTCCTCAGACTTAAATCTCCTCAAACGGTTGGAAATCTTCGTCATGTACTGGTTGGAGCCTCTGAGTAACTTCCATGACTTTTCTCTGTATGGTTTGGACCTACTGTTTAGCAATGCGTTGTTCCTAGGATCACTTCATCCTTTCAAATATTCACAGGAGCTTCAACTGTGCCTGTATTTTCATTTCTTGTTGCTTTGCCTCTTGGAGATGTCACAACATTGTATTCAATTTAGGGTATTCAGTAAGTCTCTCATAAGTCTGCGCACTTCTACTGCTAATTTTTTTACATTCCAAAGCTAATTCTTTGATTCTCTCAACTACGCTCTGGACAGTGGCTTTTCTTTGGTATTGCATGTCCTGTGGAGTGCTTGGCACTGTTTGTAGCTCTAGGTCTTCTATTCTCTGTTGAAGTTGTTGGATGGCTTCAGTAAGCTGCACTAATTGATGCTCCACTGGTTCTTCCGCTTTTTTCTCTAAGCCTGTCACAGAGCGAAAGTGCTCTGTGGACTGCTTCTTTTACTCCAACCTGCTCAGCGAGAAGTTGTTCTTTCTCTTGTTGGATCTGTGCTTTCTCCTATTCTAACTTTGTTTGGAGGTCATCCTACTCATGTTGTGAAACTCGACGTTTATATACTACTTCCTCTTGTGCTTGATTTAGGGCCACTGTGGCCTGTTCTTTTTCTTCTTGTGCGTGACGAAGGCGAGATTTGGTTGCATCAACTATTCTACAGAGTTGGGTAGGCTCATCTCCCAATTCGGGTTCTTCTGACGGTGGGGGTGCAGTGGACATTGCACGGCTAGATTGAAGGGCTTGTTGTACCCCTCTTAGTTCTGTCTCAATTCTATCATACATGGATTCTTGTTATGTTAAATATCCTACGAGGCGTCTGATACAACGGTGATGATGAAGTCGAAGACATCGAGTGTGAGTACACTCTGACGCTTAGTCTTAGTAGCTTTCGACTTCTTCTGGGAAGTAGGTTTCGTGGGGGAAACCTTCCTTTTCTTAGATGGGTCAGCCTCATCAACAAGATCCCTAGATGGTGTTACTTCACCTTGCTTCTATTGATATTCTTTTCCATTGGTCTCTTCTTTATCTACTTCGTCATCACCTCCTCGTCTAGGTGATTCTGAAGCAGTTTATTCTGATGCACTACTCAGATGTTGGACCTCTTCGGTCTTTTTCCTTCTACTAGTTCCAAGTGTGTCATGCTCTTCGCAAGTGGCCTCCGGCCTGTTGATTATTTCGAGGTCGGACAGTTCTGTGGGTTCAGTAGGTATAAGGAGCTCTATAGGCCAGTCCTTTGTTATTTCTTCTAGGTCTTCCTATGTGATATTATAGTATGATTGAAGCTCTTCTTTAATCTCATCTGCGCACACAGTGATATAAATAAAGTGTCGATCTGCACGGAACTTCATAAGGCGCCTGAACCAGTGTAGGGTGTTTGGCGTCATACGAGGGACAACCCCAATATCCCTCTTTAACTAGCGATAGTAGGTATGGAATACTACTTTAGACTACCATTGTTTCCCCATATCACTCGAATACCAGAGCGTGGTGAACTTCACAGTGAGCGGCTCGAATGGCTCAATGTCAAGGAAGGTCGCACCTTCCGGCATATCCCAAGAAGTAAACATGATGAGGATCAACAACCAGCTAAAATGGAACTCATAGCCCTGATCTTGAGCTTCGCGGCAATCCAATTCTAACTGGTTGATTAAGTACTTTTCCCAGTTCATCTATAGTCCTTCCACGCATTTTCCAGCAAGGTCAACGATGAACCCTGTGACATGCGTGGGTCTGTTCTTTCTCACTATCTTTCTTGCGATTATCTGGAAGGCCAGGCACACTACACCATTCTGGATGGAAGCTACATTGTAGCATCACGTCCCCTTTTCTACATCGTAATAGGTACATTTAATACTCTGTTCCAGGGTGCGGTCTGCAGCCTTCCCTGGGTAGAAGTCTTGCAGGTCGGGTCCTTGCATGCTTAATCCGGTGATCCTATGTATCAGTGTCAAATCAATGGTGATGCATCTATCTAGCCATATATAGCCGCCATGGAAGCATGACAACAAGATCTTAATGCACGCGTTAACCTCCTGGTGCCTTCCAAAATACGGTATCTTCATTAAGTTCATGACAGTGGACTGTGCAAGGTCCATATTCCATGGTTGGTGGATTATCCTCGACTTCCTCCCCTTCGTCCTAGTCAAATACCTGTGAGGAGCGAACATGTTTTATTTCTTGTGATCCCCTAGGTTGAAGTTTCTGAATTTTAATGCCATGATCTTATCCAGCTATGCTCGAACTGCACGTATCCCTTTCAAGAGGTACGCAATAACTAGAGTGTAATCGAAGTCCCTTGGGACATTGTCATGACTCACTGTGTCGGCCAAAGGTGGGATGTAGTCGGGTAGGATAGTCAATATTAACTTCACATTCACCAAGTCATCTCAATGCTTGGTTCTTTTCTTGGTTGCATCTCGGGATGGTCCAGATCCGTGAGCAGTCGACGGGGAGGCTTGCACTTCTCTCGTCAATGAAACTTGAATTCCTGCGAACATTACTTTTTTGGCCATTAGATCGATTAGGACCTATTCTGTGGACTTCTCTATGGCGCCGAGTTCATCTGACATGCACGCTAAATATTGAATAACTCAGGTCGATGAATGAATGATCAATGCAATAGAATAGGCGTTGAAATCTCAGTAACCACAGCGCGGTAATAATGAGTTCTCTTGTTGGCTCAGATACAATTTGTGAAAGTGTTCTCGGTGCAACAGTTGACATAATAAGTGGACAACAGATCTCTCCAATGGACAAAAAGCCTTCCTTAATGCAGTTCTTTCCATTATGGCATGGTCCCAACGGTTCGATGGTGAGCTTTCTAGTTGTAACTGTTGTTCTAACCGTTCAGAAGCATTGGTCTAACGATCATAATGACTCCAACGGTTATATCGCCCCGCCATGGCGAAGTGCCTCTTTGCGCTTTTCTGATATCCTGACGAAGTTCCAATTTGGAAAACCTTCCTTTCGCGAAGTTCCCTCTCAAACCCCCTCCAAATTTTTGAGCTTTTCTTTCTTCTTACTGAGCTTTCTAGCCTTCTTCCCTATGATCTGCGTCTTCATGGTATTCCTCTTTCCATTCTAATTCTTATCTGTACTCAACATAGTAACTTCGTGTTTTTGAGATTCTTTCATAGGGATAGAGAGTAGTAATTGTTCTTTGTCTGGGGTAGGTTATCTACTCTCCTGTGCAGATAGATATTTTAAGTCTTCCTCGGTTCTTTCATCTTTGACATCTAGATTTCTAGTCCTCAGTAGCTTCGAATGGTCCTCTTTTTATTTCAGTAAGTGTGTTATTCTATTAGTCATGAAGTCTCTTAGTTCTTGCTTTTTCTGTTCTAGGGATTCTTCTTATTTTCTTTTGGTCTGGGCCTTCTCAATCCAGGTTTTTCCTAGTAACATAGCAAATGGGGCATTGATCTCAATAAATTTAACAACCTCAAATTATTGCTCTGTTGAAGTTCCATGAGCATTCATAGATATCTGGGTAATCCTTCCACATAGGGTTATCGACTTTCCTCTAAATAATCCTATTCCTCCTAATGAAGGAATCATTGCAGGATTTCCTAAAGTTTCCCAGGTTTTTTATGTTATGATATTTACTTGTGTTTCTTCATCCAGAACACAATCAAAGTCTAAGTCTCCCATTCTTGTTTCTATGCACTCTTTCTTTGAAGATCTCTAATAAGTTGATATTTATGTGATCATTCAGTGTTTCTTCCATTTGTAGTAATGAATTCTCTAATTCTTTCTGGGGTTCTTCCATGGTCCTAATTTTTTGACCTTCCTTAGGGTTTTCTTGTCTCATATTCATTCTTTCAAACTTAGCAATCATTCTAGGGAAATCCAAAACTTCATGATCCATAGCTTTACAACAAAGACAACTAGGTATTCTACCCGAACATTCCTTAGCAAGATGTCCCAGTCTTATGCAACTATAACAAAGAGTTAATCCTCTTTTTCTTTTAAATGATATCCAACCTTTCCTGTACTACGCACTAGGATTATAGTAGCTAACCTGCAAAAAATTCTTTCTAGGATCCTGCATCCATTTGTTAGTCCAAACATTCTTTTTATGCATAGGGATAACATGTCTTTCATTTTTCTTATCAGGTCTACTCATATCAAACCTTCTTTCTTCTAGTTGTGCCCTAATTTTCAATCCAGGACAAAATTTATCAAACATACCTAGATCCATACTTTTGAAACAAAAAATTCCACTTATATTACCTTTATCGGAGCACAAAGCTTCAAGATCTTACCTCTTTTCTTCAAATCAGACTTCTCTTCTTAGCATAGAGTTTTGCAGTCAAGTAGAATATTGTGCACTAGGGAAACATATCTACCCACAAAGCTTTTTCTTTTCTTCAATTCCCAGCAATCATAGTTTTAGGTCCCAACAACGGAACCATTTGTTGGCACAAAGGGGCAGACCCAAGGTTCAACGCTTCAACAATGCACCAACAAAACCCTAACTGTTGGCCCTTTTGAAAACACCTGGGAAGCAGATGACGTCTCACCCGAGGTAGAGGCAGGGGTGGTTGCAAGACTCCAGTGTATGCAACCTAAGATTGGACACAAATATGTGATTATAACACTTTAACATAACACTTAGTAGTTATAGTTCATTAGTATTCAGCCTTTGTTTATAGCTCAGATAAACCCTAATAACAAAGCATCGTAGTATTCATCCAGATCTAATATATTCAAGCACTAATCTCATCAACATAGGTGAGATCTAGCATTCATTCACATTATTAGGAATTAAGCTATCATATTCATCTAAGCATACATCATTGCACTAAGCATTAATCAGATGAACAATAAAACAATCATAATGCACAAAGCAACTGCAACGCATGATATACATGGTTCACCCCCTTCCTAGGGCTACGTCCACCAACTCTTCTTCTCTTTATTGTCTTCTATCAATCTTCTACATGCACAAAGCCACAAGATCCTACTCCACATAGGACATGATATCTATGCACACTTCACTAGATCATGCTTCCCCAAGCTAGGTCACAACACAAAGCCTTTAGATAGTCTCTTACACTCACTTGCACTTAGCTCTGCAAGTTCTCAATACAGCATGCACAAGGAATTTACAACTTGCACTTATCATAACATCACACATATGCATCTAATGTCTCATATCTTAGCATGGCACCAAGCCCTTTCTTACATCGCCTAGACATCTATTTATAAATTACAAAAAGGCCTAAACATGGGTAAACCCATGGAACAACATCCCCATACCTGTTACATAATCCCAAAACCCAAAAATCCCTAAACAAGGGGCCGAGATCCCGTGATCTCCGCTTCGACTTGCGCTCTGCCTTCGACAGCTTGTCGAAGTCCCAAAATAGGTCAAACCTACCCAAGGATCCTCAAAACTTGGTCAAGGGACAAAAATTCTCCCCAATATTTGATACTCACTAAGGATACCATCTCTTAGGGGAATTTGGGAAATATCTCTCAAATGATCTGTGTTGACATATCCATAAAATACGGTATTGTGGAAAACATACAACTAGGTGTCAATTGCTCAACTGAAGAGATTGAAATTTACACCGACTTGTTTAAATAATGTTGCGACATCTTCTCCTGGAGCTATAAAGAAATACCAGGGATCAACCCTTTGATTGTTGTGCATGAAATCAAAACTTACCCAGGAATCAAACTTGTGAGACAAGAACCTTGCCCGGTTCATCCCAAGAAAACTGCAACAATCAAGGTAAAAGTAGCAAAGTTATTAAATTCTGGTTTTATTTATCCCATAAATTTGACTGAGTGAGTTTCCAACATTGTTCTGGTCGCCAAGAAACAAGGGACAATTCATGTTTGTGTCAATTATCGGAATCTAAATAAGGCTTGTTTGAAGGACAATTAACCTACACCCTTTATCAACCAAATTATCGATCATTGCGCTGGAAGTGTCATTTTCTCTTTCATGGATGGATTTTATGGATATAACCAGATTGACATTTTACCTTCTAATCAACAAAAAACAACCTTAATCTTATCACGAGGGACTTTCTCCTATCAAAAATGTCCTTTTGGTCTTAAAAATGTTGGAGCCACATTTCAACGGGCTATGTCGTATGAATTCCACGACATAAAACATATCATATAACCTTATCTAAATGACTTTCCAGCTCACTCGACTCATCGACGAGATCATATTATTCATCTAAGGGAAATATTTATTATATTTAGGTTTTACAACATACGTTTGAACCCCCATAAATGCATTTTCATTGTTGAATCAGGGAGACTCCTCAGCTTCGTAGTATCTAAAGATGGGATTAGGGTGGATCCTTTAAAAGTCAAATCCATTCTCGCTTTACCCCCTCCCAACAATCTTACCTAACTGCAAAGTTTGCAAGGGAAGGGAAACTTTCTCCGTCATTTTATATGCAATTATGTCGAAATTACTAAAGGATTCATGAGATTGCTGTAGAAAGATGCCCCTTTCATCTAGGATGCAATTGTTCAAAACTCATTTGATGATCTCAAGCATTATATAACGAATACACCTCTTTTGCATCCACCAACTATGTGAAATATTACATCCTTTATTTGGCTACCTCTGCTTCCACTATTTCTATGGTGTTAGTACAAGAGGATGATGACGGAGCCGACCATGTGATCTACTATTTAAGTATCAGCGTTTTAGGTCCTGAACTTCGTTATTCACATGTCGAAAAGTTGGCTTTGGAAACAATTATTGTCGTCCAAATATTTCACCATTATATTCTACTTCGCACTACCATGGTCATTGTGGACTCGAACCCCATGTACCACATCTTGACTTGTCAAGTACTTGGGGGTAAATATTCGAAATGGATCGTTATCCTCCAGAAACTTCATCTCGAGTTTTCCAAATCCAAAGATAAGAAATCATTGGTTTTTACGGAATTAATGTGCGATCTTCCCCATACTGATGAGAATACTGAGCCCAATGATTCCCTTCCCAATGAATCATTGTTCCTCATTAGTACAGTCGATCCATGCTATGGATACATTCTTCTCTATCTCCAGACCCAACGCTTTCAACCCAAAATTTCACGTGATGAACGATGTCACATTAGACACCGTTCAAAACACTACGTTATCATTGCAGACACTTTGTATCATCGAGGTATTGAAATTGTTTTGTGACGTTGCTTAACCCATGAATAAGCTAAACAAGTTTTAAATTATTTTCACCTTGAATCTTGTGGTGATCATCTTTCTGGGATGGCTACAACCCAAAAAATATTACGTGTCGGTTATTTTTGGCCTTCAATATTCAAAGATTGCATTAAGGACGTTAAAAAATGCCCACCTTGTTAGATATTTCAAAATAAAGTACGTACCTACACATCTCCACTTCATCCCATTGTTTCCATCGACCCCTTTGTAAAATGGGGTATCAATTTCATGCAATGTAATCCTAACTTAGTCAGGGGGGCACAGTTATATTATCATTTCCATCAATTATTTTACTAAGTGGGTTGAGGTTATGCCTACATTTCTTAACGATGGCTGAACTGCAACACCTTTTGTGTTCAATCACATAATCACTCACTTCGAAGTCCCACAAGCTATTTTAACTGATCACGGATCCCATTTCCAGAACCAGATGATGGGTGAATTGTGCACCAAGTTAGGTTTTCTCCATGAAAATTCATTTCCTTACTATCCTCAGGAAAATGGACAAGTTGAATCCATCAAAAAATTCTTGAAGACCATTCTTTAGCACATGGTGGGAGTGAACAAAACCTCTTGGAATTTGCATCTCTTCTTCGCACTTTGGGCTTATCAGACTTTAGTTAAAACTGCCATTGGATTTACACCCTTCCAGTTGGTATATGGGTTGGAAGCAGTGTTACCGATTGAATGTGAGATTCCTTCTTTGAAACTCATTGTAGAACTCATACCCCATAATTATGTTGAAGAAGAACAATTTTTATATCTAACGAAGTTGTATGAAACCCACCATGATGCTACTCTCATTAACAAGACATATCAAAAACACATCAAGACTCCATACAATAAGTTTTTGCAATCTGGAGCTTTCATAGAAGGAGATCTAGTCCTGGTCTATGACCAAGATAATGACAAAATTGGTGTAGGTAAGTTAGAACCTATGTGGCACGGGTCATATATCGTAAAATGCATGTTACAAAGAGGCACCTATGACTTAGTGGATTACGATGGATTATCTCTCGGTGAGCCATGAAATGTGATTTACCTAAAGAAGTACTATGCATAGAATATCTTGCATGTGTGTTTTGTACATTATTGTACTATATGTTTTTGGTTTGGTGTGTCTTTACTTTTGCGTGCATGAGCTTTTCCCCATTCTTTAAAGATTCTTATACTTTTCTTTGTACTTGAATGCACATATGTCATCATCTTTTCCTATCTATTTCGTATTTGTGAATGGCGCTAGTCGACATACCCAGAATATCACTTCTGCAACTTGGGTCATTTACCACTCTGGCGAGTTAGTGAGTTCAAGAGGAATTTACCTCAGATCTGCAACCAATAATGTTGCAGAATATCATGTTGTCATTGGAATTTTAACCAAAGCTTCTTCTCTAGGTATATCTTAGTTTATTATCAACCTTTATTCTCAACTCATGATCCATCAACTAAACCATGAATGCGTTGTTCGTAGTCCAATTTTTCTATGTCTCCATCTAAGGGTTTATTGTCTCGAGAGATATTTTGAATTTCTAGAATATAGACATATATCGAGAGAACTTAATATGACTATGGATTCGTTAGAAAATTATATGTTATATTGTTATATTGCACATAGATAAATATTTGGGACATGAAGCATGTAAATAAAAACATCACATAAAACAAAAAAAATATAATATAAGTAGCCACCACAAAACTCGTATACATATAGGCCTGTATATAAAGTAGCAAATTTTTTGACGAAATATAGAGGGGGGTAAATGTGGGGCTTTATGCCCATTATATCATCATAAAAGACTATGTGTCAAAAGACTCTACTCGTCTTCCTGCACCACATTGTGCTCACCATAGCACACAACTACTCTCGCCACTCATCGTATAAAATTACTAAGACCTTCAGGTACCCAAACTGTATGTCTCTGAATATTTAAGGGTACATCTCATATCCTCATGGAAGGAACACCCATGGTCAAGCCAAATAGGTTCCTCTCTACCTCTTGGAGTCCTCCTACTCCGACGTTGATTTCTGTTGCCACCTGAGCATCTCCATGATGTCCTAGTGTTCACATCCCCACCAGACATGACACACATATATCTACATGATGAAAACAAATGAATTATATCCCTCATCATATAACAATATATATATATATACATATAAACATATAAAAACAAAAACATTGTTACAAGGTTATGATCTTTCGTGCCTGATACATCCCATTGTGTCTCCTTGGGAAGCACTAAATCTTTGTTTCCCATAAAGTCAACCCCACCATATTGGAAATCCTCTATAACCATGAGTTTTCTCCTCCACCATGCAAAGAAGTCAATGGTAAAGCGGAAGGTTGAGGGTTCATTTCCCAACCTAGGTGAAAGACTCGTCTACCGCTCCATACGGGGCTTAGTCACAGGAAATGTTATCAATGAAAATTGTGGTTGCATCTATGGAACTCACTCTAGAAATAATGAAACTAAGAAAGATCTGTATCCAAACTGGTTTTTCCTACATGTTCGACACTTAGAGATATTCTCTTTGATGTTCCTTAAAAACCCTACACTCTAGTTAAAAATCTTGGGCTCCAAGCACTGCATAGCATATGATATATGAGACTTGGAAGCAAGGTGGGCATTGGTGCTTCCTGCCAATTTTGTGATAGAGAAGAGAATGCATCATAGATATAGGTCCATCACATATTTAATGAAAATATTTTCTCCTACCAAGCATGACCCCGATACACAATACTGGCCAACATAGGCCTCTATCGATCGTGGGTAGACCGATGTCCAAAAAAAAATGGGCACTCCCCTCTTCGCGAGCCCCATCATGAAATATGCATTTTCAATGTCGATTTCAAGCATGTGAGATCCTATCCGGAAGACTTTCTTCTCATTGTCCCATAACCCGATAAGATACTCAAGCAAAAGCACTTATTTTCTCATATTTTGTAGCTTGAAGTACTTTAGCAAGCCGCAGTTTCGTAGAGATACCCTCGCTTGAGGGTCTTGTAAGGAAACCATATCATTGAATTAATGTTCTCTTTCCTTCCATTCAATCATGATCGGCTAAGTGAAAACCTACAAATTCACAAAAAAATCACATTAGCCGAGTTTTCAAGGAAAAGAATTACCTTTTCACAGCCTGAAAAACCAAAAAAAAATTAACTTTTGCACCCAACGCTCCACGAAGGGAAAAAACAGAGAACTAGCACTCCCCTAGAGGACATACCAAGGCACTAAAATATAGATCGATTTCCCCCTCAATTACTTAAGGGAGCGTTGATCTTGTTTAGTGCTCTAGTGCTTTCCAAGGAGCCCAAGGTCATGAATTAAAGGTTGGAATTAGATTAAAAAAAACATGCAAATTAATGGGAAAGGATAGAGAACCAACCTAATCTAGATGGAATCATGAATGGTCACTTGTAGCTTGCGCAATCAACACCAGAAAATCACTCCAAAAGGGGAAAAGACTCAAAGAAAAAGGAAAATGGTAAGACAAAGGGTGAGAATGATGTGTTTTTTTCCTTAATTGATTTTTAATATGTCCAAATTAAGTCATTTACACTCCCTTTTTTATTTATAATTTTTTATTTTTAGGTGTTTTATAAATTATTGTCAATTTTAAAATAAATTGTTGACATTTTCCCCCAAAACAACTTGATTATGCAAGAATTTATGAAGCAGATATTTTTTATGACCTTGTGATGCTATTGAGGAAACTTCATCATACTTCAAGCTCATTAAAATATGAAGAGACATCTGTTGGGTGGTGGATTATCCCTTTTTTGGTCCCAACAAAGTAACTACGAAAAAGGAACACTCTAGTCAATCTCGACTAGAAGAGTTCTTCGTCAAATCTTTTTATATTTTTCCCGACCTCGGAGACTAAAATCATGAAAAAGGACAACCTCGAAGTCTTCTTTAAGTTATTTTCAAAATCCCTAAACATGAAAAACAACTGATTTTTCCTTCTATGGACTCTCTAAATTACACACTAAAGGGCCCATATGGGGATGAACCCTTATTTCTTCTAGTTCGTTAAACAAAGGAAGAGGAGATTACCAAAGGTGAGCTATATTGAGCATGTGTTATCCTCCTCGAGCTCGTTAAATGAAAAAGAGGTACTCATCTATCTGGATGGGGGAAAAATTGAAGGAAGTGGGTCAAGTTTCTTGAAAACTTTCCAGGCAGCTCTTGTAGTCGCCCTTGAACATGGCACTTGTTTTAATTTTTACCGTACACTTGGATAATCCATTCAACCTCTGAACTGAACCAATCCTATGAGTCTTTCTACTCCTTTGACCCATCCAAATAATTTCTCAACACTCATTGCATTATGTTTTGGTCCACTCTGAGTCTATGCTTCCAAGTCTTATATCGTGCCTCAATGTTCAAGGGAAGTCTCTGCCTCAAAATTCAACCATCCTCAAATTTACCAGTTCCCATACCCGTGTCAGTTAGTTTTCATCTACTATATATTATCACCTTCTTGTGACAAGTTTTGTGTCAATTGATGGGGGATACATCAATGCCCTCCTTCGAAGAGTCTTTTCATGTTGCCTTCAACAAATTATCTTGGAAATAGACTTAGGAAAACATCAGTATCTTTGGACCCGCATGCCTTAATGGAAGGCCTCCTCACATTCGACAGTAGGTATGCATCAATGACCCCTCACCAATTGATTCCATGAATGTTTGACTTCAACTCATTTTTCACATTCACTAGATTGTACTTTAAAAGTACCTTGAGAATCATCAACATCAATGGTGATTTATCTCACACTTGTTAACGGTATACCTCAATGACCGGTAATCAAGTTGTTTATGTCATGTTCGTGTAGAAATTTCAATACAAATTATGTATTTCCTGGATTCTCCTGATCTAACAATTATAATCCATTGTTAAATACATAATCGCTTCTACAAATATTCTTGTGGAATTTAAAACACGATCGCCAATTGCACTTATCAAGAAGAAAGATCAATCGCACATAACACATATGTTTTATCGAGAAAGCATAAAGCTAAAAACCCTACTATCATATATTATGTATATCATGGATCATGAAATAATCTCATACAAAAAGCTAATCCAAGAGCTCTCAGTACAATACAATCATCTCACACTGTCATACAAAAATCAGCAAATACATGTGCCAATTCTATGCCTTCGGGCATCCTGCCTCCTCTATGAAATCCCTGCAAATGATTTGAATTCCTCTTTCCTAGGCTACACATTTCTCATGGGCACATCCACTGTGTGTGTGATTTCATGAGTGCACTTCACTCAAATCACAACTGATATCCAAATAGTCCCTTTCACCTGTAATCTCAACTAGGTCTCCACTGGATCTGACATGCATGTAGTTAACAATGTTAAATCTTCAGTTGCATGTGAGATCGCTGATTTTGAATTAATTAATAATTAATTCACTGATATCTCACTAGTGTAAGTTCAGTTACAACTAGTACAACTGAGCTTAACTCACTTACCTGAGTTAAACTACTTCACAACTCACATAACTACACTTATAACTCTGTTACAACTTCAAGTCACTTAGTTACAACTAATTCGACTTCCATGCCCCACCAATCAACCTTTGAACTCGAATTTACTATAGCTAACTGATTTTCCATTTCAGTTAACTATTTCAAGTAATTATGAGATAATAGATTAATATTTATTGTCCAATTTATTTAAGGGAAAAATAAATTAGACACACATTTCTTGTTGACTTTTCAACACTCCCTCTCAACAAGAAAGGGATTATCCTTCACCCCAATCCCGTCTCTATGGTATTCGAATTTTCTCCTGGTGAGCGCCTTCGTCAGAATGTTTGCATCCTGGTATTCCGTAGGAATGTACTGAAGCAACATGATCTTCCGCTGCACACAATCTCTAAGATGATGATACCAGATATCTACATGCTTAGATCTATCATGAAAAACATGATTAATCGAGAGTTCAAAGAAACTCTAATTATCACAATGAATAACTATCGGATCTAAATGAGAATCAAACAAACCAACCAAGATATTTCTCATCCAGATAGCCTCACATGCAACTTGACTTGCTACCATGTATTTCGCTTCCGCTGAACTGAGTGTCATGGCTCTCTGCTTCCTATTGTACCAAGAAACAACTATAGATATGATACTAAAGATCCCCCCTGATGTGCTCTTTTTGTCCATTGGGATTCCCACCCAATCTGCATCCATGAAGGCATGCAACTTCACCTCATCCATTTTTCTGTACCATAAGCCATACTCAGATGTTCCCCTCAGGTATCTCAGGACATGCCTACCCGCCTTCCAAAAGAGCTTGGTAGGCTTAACCATCGCTTGACTCAGCTGGTTAACCGCATAGAAAATGTCAGGTCTTGTTTTCACTAGATACATTAGCGAACCCACTAATTGTTGATAGACAGTAGCATCCACTACCTCTCCAGAAGTAGAATCCTCTTTCCTTACCCGCCTTCCAAAATATCTTGGTAGGCTTCACCATCACTTGACTCAGCTGGTTAATCGCATAGCAAATGTCCAATCTCATTTTCACTAGATACATTAGTGAACCCACTAACTTTTGATAGACAATAGCATCCACTACCTCTCCAGAAGTAGCATCCTCTTTCCTCTAGTTTCCTAGAAGAGGAGTATCCATGGGTTTGCATCTCTCCATGTGAAACTTACCCAGTATCTCCCTTGCATACTTGCCTTGAGACACAAAAAGTTCACCATCTCGCTGTCATATTTCCAATCCAAGGAAATAATGAAGAAGGCCCAAATCCTTGATCTCAAACTCCTTTGCAAGGTCCTCCTTGCATGAGTGTATCAACTGCTCATCACCAGTCAGTATTAAATCATAAACATAAATAAAAATGATTAAAATCTTACCCTCCACAACAATTTGGTATAGGTTTGCATCTGCTTCACTTTTGGTGAAGCCCAGTCCGGTGAAATAGATGTCTATCTGAGTGTAACAAGCATGGGTTGCTTGCTTCAGCCCATACAATGCTCTATTGAGTCTGTACACATGTGACTCCCTGTCAAAGGTCTCAAAACCTTATGGATTCTCAATTTACACTTCTTCCTCAATGATCCCATTGAGAAACACAATTTTTACATCCATCTGATGAATGCACTAGACCATCTGTGCTGAGAGTGCAAAGATGGATCTTATGGAAGAGTACCTTGCAACAGGTGAAAAGGTCTCATCATAATCTATCCCCTCGATCTGTGAGAAGCCCCGGGACACAAACCTGGCCTTGTATTTCTCCACACTCCCATCAACATCTTGCTTTACCTTGTAGATCTATCTCGAACCTACCACTGATTTGTCGACTGGTCTTGGGACAATTTCCCATGCATTATTTTTGACAATGAAGTCATATTCCTCCACCATAGCATCAACCCAAGTGGGATCCTACACTGCTTCCTGAAAGGAAGATGGTTCAGTCACAATACATTTGCTTATGAGAGCCATGTATCCTGTAAATCGATCAGGAGACTATCTATGTCTATGCTGTGAAGTAGGGGCTCCTACATTATGTGCAACATCTAGTCTTAATCTATCAGCTTCTGTGGTGCGATTTCTACCATTTCTGATGCGTGGCTCTGCTTGAGTGGCTTCCTCCACTCCATGAACCTCCACATGTGGTTGATCCACATCTTGAGACTCATATTTGGGAACCAACAATTCCTCCTCCGCATGCAAGTCTAGCTCCCTCTCAAGTGGCAACCGCATGGATTTCCCCTCATCGAATTTTATATCCCGGTGCATAACAGTCATCTTACTATTAGGAAAATACACACAATAATTATGGGGTTTTTCTGTGTACCCACAAATATCCCAACTTCAGCAGTTGGTTCCAGCTTCTTCTTGGCATCCTTGGTCACATGCACATAAACAGATGAGCCAAAAATCTTAAAATGAGAAACATCAGATTTCTTACCAAGGAAAGCTTCTTCAAGTGTACTCATGCCAAGTACTCTATGAGGACAACGATTTTGCACATAAACCATAGTATTGCATGCTTCTTCCCACAAATGAATTGGTAGGCCATGATCATGCAACATCTCTCGTGTTGCACCCACAATCATTTTGTTCTTCCTCTCCACGGCCCCATTTTGTTGTGGGTTATGAGGCACTATGATTTCTCTTCAAATTCCTTCTTTGTTGAAGAAGTCTTGGAATTCGTTAGAGATGTATTCTCCACCATTATCGCTCCTTAGAGATTTCACTTACTTCCCCAACTCTTTCTCCACCAATGCTTTAAACTCATAGAATTTTGAGAATGTTTGATCCTTCTTTTGCATGAAGAAGATCCAACATTTACGAGAAAATTCATCAACAAAAATAACATAATACTTATGTTTTGTTGTTGAAGAAACCAATAATGGTCCACACACGTCTGTGTGAATTCTCTCTAGGATCACTGACGCACGGTTCTCCTTCTCATGAAAGGTAGACTTTACATACTTCCCCATGGTGCAACCCTTGCACTGATCTAACTGAGAAAGTGTTCCTATTGGAACTCTAGTAGATATTTGTTGCATGATATTCAAGGCTCCATGATGAAGATGGCCTAATTGCCTGTGTCATAATTCTCCCTCATCCCAACTCACCACTCTTTCTGCCTTTCCCATCATGGAAGTGCAGCCATCTACCTCCAACATGTAGATATTATTAACTCAAATCCCTATCCTCTTGACTTGACCCCTTGTTTTATATCACATAAAATATTTTCCACCGCTGAAAGCAACGTCATATCCTCTGTCCTCCAACATTGCGACCGAGACCAGGTTTTTCTTCAGAACTGGAACATGCATAACATCTTTCAATTGAAATGGTTTACCTGAATCCCTCTGAAAGGTAATGGAACCAATTCCATTCGCACTGTATCATCCATCGTCGCCCATCTCAATATTCATTTTGAGATCTTTCTCCTCCAAGTCACTAAAAAGGTCCTTATCTCTCGTCATGTGGAAGGAAGCGCCATTATCCAAGTACCACACCGATCCCAATGCACTTGAATCCATGCATGATATCAAAGAGAAGTCAAGTTCAAATTGAGAGGCAAGGGCCTCACCAACTGCAGCTCCAACAACCTTCTTGTTCTTCTTCTTCTGTGGACAATTAGTAGCGAGATGCCCATGTTTGTGACAGTGAAAACACTTCACTTTGGACAAATTTAGCTTCTTTCCTTTAGAATTGGATTTTGAATGGAATTTATTTCCCCTCCCTTTCCTTGCCTTGGAAGCCAAATCACGATCCTCTTCATCATCATGCTTTGATGAAGATCCATCTCTGGTGTTCCGCTTGAACTCCTCCTGCACCAAATTTGACCATAGTCGTTCCCAATATGGCAATTTTTCCCTTCCATTGACATAGTCTTGATAAATGTGCCAAGTATTGGGAGGTCTTAGGAGAGACAATCTCACCAAATCATCATCAGTGACTATTATTCCCACAATCCGTAGCTCATCCCGACATTGGACAAACTTCGTGAGATATTTTGGAATGGAGTCGCTCTTCTCCATCTTGATCTTCCTAAGTTTATCTTTGAGCGTCAATTTCCTATAGTCGTTGTTGTTTTGGAATAGATCCGTCAAATTCTTACACATTGCATGTGATGTGTATTTTCCATGGAGGCTTGAGACAATATGGTCTCATACTCCCTCCAACAGAATCCTCCTGGCCTTTGCTACTTTCTTTTTCCATGCATCAATATTTGCAGCATCTGCAACATCCGACTTAGGAACATCTTTGTCAATGAATTCCTTCAAGCCATTGTCTTCGAGTATTGTCTCCATCCTGTCCTTCCAAGCAATGCAGTTCAATATTCCATCGAGTGCATACTCTAACCTCAAGCCATTGAAATCCATTTTGATCTTGAATAAGTTGTAGCACCAAGAAAGTCTTTCTGCAAATTCGAATTCTATCCAATCACAAACTCAGCTTCTGCAATATTCTGCACTCTGATACCATGTAGAAATTTCAATACAAATTATGTATTGCCTAGATTCTCTTGATCTAACAATTATAATCCACTGTTAAATACATAGTCGCTTCTACAAATATTCTTGTGGAATTTAAAACACAAACGCCAATTACACTTATCAAGAAGAAAGATCAATCACACATAACACAGATGTTTTACTGGGAAAGAATAAATCTAAAAACCCCACTATCATATATTATGTATATCATGGATCATGAAACAATCTCATACAAAACTCTAATCCACGATCTCTCAGTACAATACAATCATCTCACATTGTCATACAAAAATCAGAAAACACATGTGCCAATTCTCTGCCTCCATACAACTTGCCTCCTCTATGCAATCCCTGCAATAGAAAACCCTGCAAATGATTTGAATTCCTCTTGCCTAGGCTATGCATTAATCATGGGCACATCCATTGTGTGTGTGATTGCATGAATGCACTTCACTCAAATCACAACTGATAGCCAAACTGTCCCTTTCACCTGTTATCTCAACTAGGTCTCCACTGGATCTAACATGCATGTAGTTAACAGTAGTAAATCTTCAGTTGCATGTGAGATCACTGATTGTGAATCAATTAATAATTAATTCACTGAACTCTCACTAGTGTAAGTTCAGTTACAACTAGTACAACTGAGCTTAACTCACTTAACTGAGTTAAACTACTTCACAACTCACATAACTACACTTATAACTCTGTTACAACTTCAAGTCACTT
>SNQJ01S0074133.1:36128-59838 GCA_010110895.2 Picea sitchensis | reverse complement strand
GCCTTGTGTGCAGCAACTTGTGAAGTTGTTTGGTTAAGAAGACTTCTTCAAGATGTTGGAGAAGAACGAAAGGAACCCACGATGATTAGATGTGACAATCGAAGCTCGATCAATATTGCGAATAATTCGATCTTTCATGCAAGGACAAAGCATGTTGAATCTCAGTATCATTTTGTTCGAGAAAAGTTGCAGTCGAATGAAATAACTCTTGTGTATTGTAATACTAGTGAAAATTTTGTTGATATTTTCACTAAGCCTCTTGGAAAAACTAAGTTTGAACTGTTTAGGGAGATGTTAGGTGTAGAAGTCAATCCATTCTCCATTAATGGGGAGACTTGGAAATAATGGAGAAAGAGCTAGTTGTAAGCGCCAGTAATAAGCGCGGGTTGTAAGCGCCAGTTAGAAGAGTCAGTTCTTAGTTAAGAGTCAGTTGTCTAGTTGTCTTTTGGTTTGCATGTAGCCGACTCAGAAGAGTCTTTTCCTATATAAACATGTAATCCGTCTTCATTGAATACTAATAAGTGAGCGTAGCCTCACCGTGGTGTTGTTCTCGTATATTTTATCTTATAGTACATCAATCAATTCCTTCAACAAGTTATGTTGAGAAAACCTTTCGAAGGGTGTGGTAAATCATCCAGTTCCTTGTACGATTCATGTCAAGCAATCCTTTTTCGCTGCCATTTAATATCTCAATATTCTTCATCCAAATCTAGAAATCTTCCTTCAGTCCATACATTTGCGCAGGCCGAGAAAGTCATCTTTCATTTCTATTTTTTGTGAGGAAGTTGAATACATTTTTTGTAGCAAAAATTGACCCGACTTTCTCTCCCTTAACGGGCGTCATTAAAAACGTAATCACAACACATATTTGTGACAGAGGAAGCCCAATGATTTTACTCAAATAACGAGGGACGAGACTGAAGGAAGGAGAAAGTAACACGGATGTGTATTCGACTCTGATTTTAAAATTAAATATAATACAATCTTTGTGAGTTTAATGGTTAAGAGCATGTGTTTTCTTCTTTATTTTTTTTAACTTATGATTTAGGAAGAATTTAAATGTCCACAAGGGGGACACCTATTTTTCGAGATTTATCATAACTGATCATAGTCTAATCACGAATTTGAACCGGAGTGGTTTCCTCCTTGGGGGTCACAAGTTCAAATCCAGAGTAGGATAGGGTATGTATACCTCCTTAGACTTTAGACTTTAAAAATATATTATTATTATTATTATTATTATTATTATTAATGGTGAAAATTTAATATTTTAACTTAATCGACTCAAGAGTAAAAAAAAACTATCATTTTGAAAATTCTTGAAGAATTTAAGAACACTATGAAAGTTTAATCTTATAGGATATTTCTTTAATGTACATATATGCATCCTCACAAATTGACCATTAACCACTACATATTTAAAAAACATTTTTATCTCATCTAAAATTAAAATTAAAATCGTTTACCTTCTCGTCATTACCTACCAATCCACAAACTTATGATCCCATAAACATCATTAAGTGGTTATTGTAGAGAGGTCCTTGGGATGAAGTGGGATAGAGGTGTGTTTTCAAAGGATGTCACTCACATGATGCTGATTTTTTTCAACAACCAAAGAAGCATATAGTTCTTTATTCTTTGCATTTGGCATACATAATGTAGCATGACTCTCCACCTCCAAGTGAAGGAGATTTTGGAAGTGTTGCTAAATATTCACATAGCCCATGGGATCCTCTGCATTGCATGGAATCATGTTGAATTTGTGGTCAAGGTGGTGAGATTTCCATATTGCATTAAGTGAGAGCTCTTATATGTCTATTGTCCAATGTACCTCTACATTCCCTATCAAGTCTTCTTGATCTTATCTACCGAGTAGTGTTAACAGTAATAGTGTCCATCATCATGGTATCAAAATACAAGAGAAATTGTTGGAGACCATCAGATACGAAGATAGTTATCACCATTTATTTGCACATGTAACCTAAAAATCTAAGCCTTACCGATATGCACCATCATATTCCATGCATCCCTTGACAATACACACTTTCACACCATTTTTCTTTACATATCTTAGGAAAACTCTTTTCCTAATGTTATTTTCACTCAACTAAAGTCACAATCACCTTTTATGATTTTTCCCCTCTTTATTTTATTTAAATAAAAGCTAAAAATTAATAAGTGGATAAGAATTTATTTTGTCAAATAATATGTTTTATTATTTTTATGATATCAAGGATAACCACTATTCTTCCTATAAAATAAAGTGATCCATTCCATTTTCATAGAGATTTTCCCTTGAGAGTAGTCAAATGTTGCCAACATTTCTACTCTATTTTTAGATCCATTTCCCATTGTTACTTTTAGCCAAGAGAAGAAACCTAGCTATTTCTCTACACATACGGGAAAGAAGAAGAATCCTCCGACTGAGGGGCCACTAGGAGATTCTTTTCTTCATCGATCTCTTCACAAGTGTATTGTTATGTACTATGGTTATTGGGAATTATATCCTATTGATTCTTTACATCTGTATTTGTTCAGGTATTTTTTATGTTGCATGTATTTTTATTGGTCAATAAAATAGACCTGAAGAGATTTTCTTAATAGAAAACTAGGGCTTCTTATTTTCTAACTCACTTTTGTCTGTAGCTTTGACACAACCAAAAAGTTTGTAGATCTGCTTACCCTTGCTAAATATTTTCACCAACAGAATGGAAACTCTACTAGGGATTTGAGTTTTACTCATGGTCCTTGTTTATGATTTGTATGTAGGATTTGGACCTTTTTTTCCACTCCTCAATGCATATTTCCATGTGTTTTTTGTACTAGTCATTTTTTGAAATTTTCATTTCTTTCAGTGCTTTGCTTGCTTGTTGTGTGTGTTGTTTAGGGTTCTTTTTTTCCTTTAGTTTTTTAGTTTATTGAATGGTTTAAAAAATCCACCAAACCCTAGGAACTGAAGAACAAACCCTTACGGGGTTTTTGATCACCTTTTCACAAGGATGTTTCTTAAGGGTTTGGCTTTTTTAATAGTTGTTTGTCATTGATGTCAACCCTTGAAGAATCCCCGACGATATGATTTTGGTACCCGAATTTGAATGAGGAATATGGACATGAAAAACAAAGTAAATGTAGGAAAGGCACTCATAGATGGATAATATTCGTCATGCCATTTCCGATGGTATGCAGAATGCCACGTAGTTCCTCATGGTTAGGGAGATATGTATTTGTGAAGTTGTAAGACCTGAAGAAGTGGTCAAGAAAACCCTAGTTGGTTATATGTCCTTAATGAAAAGGTAAAGTTGTTGTAACAAGAAAACACTATAAGCCCTAAATTAAGGAGAGGACTTACCTAGAAATAGTATATAAGCACCTCAAGGAGTCATTCACAAGTACATTCACACACTCATTCATTGATTATCTATCTTATGAACTAGTGATCTTTTGTGTTAGAGACCTAACATCATTAACCCCTCATGTACGTAGAATAATATATTTTCCATGTAATAAAGGTCAATATTAATAAGGCATAGTAATAAGGAGGAATAAGTCAAACGTAAGAAGACCTAATAAAATCTTCCACTTCTAGAAGATCTTCCTCTAGATTGTTCTTTTGGTATATAGATTTAGCATAAATAAGATTCAAGGGTATGAGAAGTTTTGTCTTGCGAATTATTGTAATAGAGCGTTGCTTTGCTGGAGGTTTCCCTCTCGAAGAGGCAAGTGAACATTGTTTGCTATCAATACAGGTATTATTTTGGTGTTGTGGTTTCATCTATTGTGTTGTTCTGATGTTATTCTCTGCAATATTTCTGTTTTCAGCTATTATAATAGATATGGTACCTTACAAGTGGTATCAAAGAACTTTCCTTTGGAGAAAATTGTGGGTTATTTTTTTTTCCATGATAGAGACATATTTCAGTGTCTTAAAGCTACATAGATATGCCATTCAATGTATAAATCCACGGTTGAGGAAGAATACATTAAAGAACTACAAGTAGTACTTAAGAAAACATTGTTGGCCACCCTTGTAACACATGCTAGTACCCCTTTGAGTGGTAGTGCATTAGACAACACCTATATACATATCAACCTAGATATCTTGAATCCCTTCATAGATAAAATAATCGACCACCTGAATGATATAGAGCCACAAAGAACAACACTGAAGAAGATACTCTCCAGTATCTGGGTAGTCAGGTAGTATGGCTAAGGGCACGGTCTAGCCTCCTTACTTCGTTCACTAAGATATTGGGCCAAGTACTACTGTTGGACCCTGCATGTATATGAGAGAGAGATAGCACAAGGAAAACCCTTTTATATAAAAACCTTGAATAACCTAACCCTTGGGATGGAAACATAACACACAATATATTTTTCTCTATAACCTTACCTCCTACATTCTCGTTGTGAAATTACTACACATTTCTTCCTGTTAAGAATTTGGGCATTTCAACACTACAATATTATTCATCTTGGAGTATAAATCTCGATGAGGAAAAAAAAGTATGGATCTTGTTGGCACCGTTATTTGAACCCTATCCCATTGGATTCCTCTCTTCACCCTGATCGCAATCAGACCTATCATCTTTTAGCAAAATAATTTTCCTATGGACTCGAATCCCTTTCAACCCCCTTATTTGGGCCTTACCCCATTGGATTCCCCTCGTCGCCCTTATCACCATGGTCCCACCCACCCCTTTCCATTTTTCCCTTTCATCATGGCCCACACCCAAAGCCAAGAATTGGAATCCTGCTTCAATTCCTTGTCGTCTACTTTCACAAAGACCCAGCAGGAAGTGCGACAACTTAGTGCCAATATTTCCACCATCAATAAAAACATGCTTTCCTCCATTTATGAAAAAATGGAAACCATGAAACAAGAACTATCTACCCAACTTACATCCTTCATTAGAATGATCTGCGGCAAGATGAATATCTATGGAGACCTTACATCCTCTGACCCACCTTTGCACCCTGAAGGTGAAACTTCCTCTGATTCCCATAATTTTCATTCAAATCACTTTGAGCATGACCTACACCTTTCGTGCGTGGAAGTGAAAAATTTTGATGGATCGGATCCCACCGGCTGGGTAACTCAAATGGAACACTATTTTTCTTTGTACGACATTACATATGAGTTGGCCAAACTCCGGTATGGTGTTCGCCATCTAGATCAAGAACATTGGCAATGGTAGAAATGGAGAAAAATGTCCGCCAAGGGTATGTGTCTTGGAAACACTTTGTTGTAGAGATTTATGAATGCTTTCACACTAACACAAACCATTTTTGTCATCTGACAAAGTTGAAACAATCTTGCATAGTGGAAGACTTTATAGTTTCTTTTAAGTGACTGGATTTTCACATAGAGGGCATGTGTGATGCTTCTTTCCGAGAATGATTCATCAGTGGCCTCAAGGATGAGATTCATTCCCATGTCCTCATGGATCACCCTCAATGTTGGGTGGAAGCTACTAAAATAGATAAGGAAGAATAAAAAGTTGTCTCTTATCAAACTAGAAAACCCTCCTTCAATCCTCTCCCTAAACCAAACACTCAGACTCCTTCCACTCCACTAAAGATCTAGAAATTGACACGGGAAGAACTGAATGAATGCCAAATTTCTCTCCTATTAACATGTGTTGTTAAAAATGTAATGACAACACATCTTTGTGACAGGGGAAGGACAATGATTTCACTCAAACAAAACAACCATAGGCGTAAGAGAGGGACGAGATGGAAGGAAGGAGAAAGTAACGAGGATGTATGCAACACCAAATATTTCGTTTAGTGGAATAACACTATAAAAATCTATGGGGGAGGCCACTCATGCGAGAAACCTCCTCATCATGTGTGACAAAGTTGATTATGTTTATGAATGGACTATATAAATGGACTTGGGATTGGAAGGATTTTTTTTTTTCCAAAATGGGACTAGAGGCCTAGCTAATTTCAAATATATCAAAATATAAGGTCTTTTTATTAGTTGTTTGGTTATTTTTAATATAATAATTTTTTTATTTTTTTATATGTGATTATATGATTTTACTCAAACAATTTTTGATGAAATTGTAATTTAAGATTGATGAGATTGTTGATTTTAATGTAAAAGTTATTAAGCACCATCAAATGTTTCTATTATAATCAAATTATGGAATATTTACATGTGATCAATGAAAAATTATTTCTATGATAAAAATATCTAATTATTATTAGTAGTTCTCTAAATGTTTTAAATGGCATTGAGATTCTTTATCCTTTAGATTTTTAAGGTATAAATTGTTGGTTGTGGAGCGATTATCTTCGATTGGAGGTCCTTGCTTTGTGTTTATACCCAGGAACATTTTACACCCAGTATGTACACTCTTCCACTTGGAGTCTGTTTCCTAGCAGGGGTTAGGGGCTATCCCCTAAATTTGAGAGTGCAGAACTAGCCAGATTCAGTGAAGCCCTGAAGGAAAAATTTCCTTGTAAGGGTATACCCCCAGCGAGGGTTCGGGGGCGAAGCCCTCGAAGAAAAAATTGCCTTGTAAAAGTATATTGTAATTTCATTGTAAATCTGGACTGTTCATTATAAGGTCACAGATCTAACGATAGAGATTATGTTAGGGATTTTTTTACCTAGAAGGCAACCCTCTTTTATGAGGGAAATGTATTGCGGCTATGGATGAGGGGGAATATTGTATTTTGAGAGAGAAGACTGTGAGAGAAGGAAGAGGAAGTTACAACGGGTTTTGCTGTAGGTTGTATCCCTTCATTTGTTGGATAATAATAAAGGGAGGACTTGGAAAGTTTTCTGGTGGATGTAGCCCACATTGGGTGAACCACGTAAATCTGTGTCTCTCTTGTATTGTGTGTCTTCTGTGTTTTGTTTATGCATTTGTTTTATTTTATTACTCCGCGGTCCTGTTTTTCTAACATAAATGATTGTCCCACAAACAAGGGGTGTCATATACCAATTTGGTGTGCTTGGCCGTGACTTTAAAATCAAATTTAATACAACCTGAGTGGGCCTAATGGTTAAGAGCATATGTTTCCTTCTTTATTTGTTTTGACGCCTAGTAGGAAACTTAGGACTTAGGAAAATTATGACTTAGGAAAATTATCACTTAGGAAGGAACGAGATGTCCACAAGGGGGACTGATCTAGGTGGATATTGGTGGCCACCCATCTATTCCACAAGATTGAAAAATAGTTTTCCATATTGGGAGTTTTTCGGCAGTTGTTCGGGTTCCAAACTTATGGGGTCATTTTGAGGCCTGAAACGATGTTTTTTGGGGATTTGGGGCCCACGTGATTTTGAAGGGCACAAAATTGGTCCAGTAAAAAATCGTTATTCTTGGTAAGACCTTTCCAATGGTGTATCAAGCACCCCAAACATAGATCGTATGCAAAATTTATGCCCCTGGGAAGTTGACATATCAACTACCCCCATCGGGGCCTGCAAACCTTTTGGTTTTTCATCTTCTGGGGTTAGGGTTTTGTATTTTACTTATGTTAAAAAGGACTTTGGAGCCTCATTGTAACAATCATATTCTTGTGAATGAGAGTAGCCAACACATATCTTCTCAAAGATAAGATGCCATCATTCTAGCGAGTCTTTCACTCTGTATTTTTAAGGTCTTTGTACATTTTCACTCATTAATAGAAAATTGTGTATTATTGTATCTTTGTGTTTATGGTTGCATATCTAATACATTTATGTTATATTATTGGATATCCAAGATATCTCGGTGCATTTATTTATTATATCTCCACTCTCATTTCGTGCCGAAAATAATCCGGATCAAGGACACCTATTTTTGGAGACTTGTCATAATGGGCCATAGTCTCATCACAGAATTGAACCCGAGTGGTTTCCTCCTTGGCGGTCACAAGTTCAAATCCAGAGGAGGGTAGGGTAAGTATACCTCCTTAGGCTTTAGACTTTAAAAATAGATTATTATTATTATTATTAATGGTGAAAATTTATTGTTTTTACTTAATCCACTCACGAGTAAAAAAAAAATCTATCATTTTGAAAATTCTTGAAGAATTTAAGAACACTATGAAAATTTAATCCTATAGGATATTTCTTTAATGTACATATATGCATCCTCACAAATTGACCATTAACCACTACATATTTAAAAAAACATTTTTATTTCATCTAAAAGTAAAATAAAGATCGTTTACCTTCTCGTCATTACTTACCAATCCACAAACTTATGATCCCATAAACATCATTAAGTGGTTGTTGTAGAGAGGTCCTTGGGATGAACTATGATAGAGGTGTGTTTTCAAAGGATGTCACTCACATGATGATGATTTTTTTCAACAACCGAAGAAGCATATAGTTCTTTATTCTTTGCATTTGGCATACATAATGTAGCATGACTCTCCACCTTTAAGTGAAGGAGATTTTGGATATTTTAGAAGTGTTGCTAATATTCACATAGCCCATGGGATCCTCTGCATTGGATGGCATGATGTTGAATTTATGGTAAAGGTGGTGAGATTTCCATATTGCATTAAGTGAGAGTTCTTATATGTCTATTGTCCATTCTACATCTACATTCCCTACCAAGCTTTTTTTATCTTATCTACCGAGTAGTGATAGCAGTAATAGTATCCATGACCATTGGTATCAAAATACAAGAGAAACTATTGGAGACCATCGGATACTGAGATTGTTATCACCATTGATTTGCACATGTGGCCTAAAAATCTAAGCCTTATCGATACGCACCATCATATTCCATGTATCCCTTGACAATACACACTTTCACACCATTTTTCCTTACATAGCTTAGCAAAACTCTTTTAATAATGTTATTTTAACTCAACTAAAGTCACAATCCCATTTTATGATTTTTCACCCCTTTATTTTATTTAAATAAAAGGTAAAATTCAATAAGTGGACAAGAATTTATTTGGTGAAATAATATGTTTTATTATTTTTACCATATCAAGGATAACCACTATTCTGCCTATAAAATAAAGTGATCCATTCCATTTCCATAGAGATTTTACCTTGAGAGTACACAAATGTTGCCAACATTTCCACTATCTTTTTAGATCCATTTTCCATTGCTAATTTTAGCCAAGAGGAGAAACCTAGCTATTTTTCCACACATACGGGAAAGAAGAAGAACCACTAGGAGATTATTTTCTTCACCGGTCCCATCACAGGTGTATTGTTATGTACTATAGTTATTGGAAATTATATCATATTTATTCTTTACATCTCTATTTGTTCAGGTATTTTTTATGTTGCATGCATTTTTATTGGTCAATAACATAGATCTGAAGACATTTGCTTAATAGAAAACTAGAGTTTCTTGTGTTCTAACCCACTTTTTTATGTAGCTTTGACACAACCAAAAAGTTTGTTGATTTGTTTACCCTTGCTAAGTATTTTCACCAACATAAGGGAAACTCCACTAGGGATATGGGTTTTACTCATGATCCTTGTTTATGACTTTTATGTAGGATTTTGACCTTTTTCTGCCACTTCCCAATGCATATTTCCATGTATTTTTTGCACTAGTCATTTTTAAAATTTTCCCCTGCTTTTAGTACTTTGTTTTCTTCTTGTGTGTGATTTTTAGGGTGCTTGTTTTCCTTTAGTTTGTCAATTTATTGAATGGTTTAAAAAATCCACCAAACCATAGGAACTGAAGAACAAACCCCCAGGAGGTTTTTGATCCCTTTTTCACAAGGATATTTCTTAAGGGTTTGGCTCTGTTGATAGTTGGTTGTCATTGATGTCAATCCTTGAATAAGCACCAACGGTATGGTTTTGGTACTCGAAATTGAATGAGGAATATGTACAGGAAAGAGAAAGTAAATTCCATAAAGACACTCATATATGGACAGTACTCGTCATTTTTTTTCTGAAGATATGTGGAATGCCACGTAGTTCCTCACGGTTAGGGAGATATCCCTTTGTGAAGTTGTAACCCCAAAACAAGTGGTCAAGAAACCCCTGGTTGGTTATAATTCATTAATAAATGGGTAAATTTGTTTTAACAAGAAAACCCTAGAAGCCCTAAATTAAAGAGAGGAGTTACCTATCAAAAGTATATAAGCACCTCAAGGAGTCATTCACAAGTACATTCACACACTCATTCATTGATTCTCTATCTTCTGAACTAGTGATATTTTGTGTTAGGGATGTAACCTCCCTAACCCCTCATGTAGGTAGAATAATATATTTTCTTTGTAATAAAGGCCAATATTAATAAAGCCTAGTAATAAGGCAGAATAATTAAAATGTAAGAATACCTAATATAAGCTTCATGTTCTGGAATATCTTCCTCTAGATTGTTCTTTTGGTGGATAGATTTAGTATAAATAGGATTCAAGGGTATGAGAAGTTTTGTATTGAGAATTATTTTAATAGAGTTGTCCTCTGCTGGAGGTTTCCCCCTCGAAGAGGAAAGGGAACATTGTTTTCTATCAGTAAGGGTATTATTTTGGTGTTGTGATTTCATATATTATGTTGTTCCATTGATATTCTCTGCAATATTTCTATTTTCAGCTATTGTAATAGATATCATACCTTACAAGTGGTATCAGAGCACTTTCCTTGGCAGAAAATTGTGGGTTATTTTTTTTTCCAGGGTAGAGATGTATTTTGACGTCTTAAAGATACAAAGATCTGTCATTCAACGCAAAAATCCACTGTCGATGAAGCATACATGCAGGAAATACAAGTTGTACATAAGTGCACATTGTTGGCCACCCTTGTAACCCCTATTGGCACCCCTTTGAGTGGTAGTGCATCAGACAACACCTGTATAGAGATCGAGCTAGATATCCTTAAACCTTCCATAGATAAACCAATCGACCACCTGAATGCTATAGTGCCACCAAGAACAACACTCAAGAAGATACTCTCTAGTACCTGGGTAGTCAGGTAGTACAACTATGGGCATGGTCTAGCCTCTTGGTGCCCTGAGATACTAGGTGATTCGGATTATTTTCATAACGAAATGAAAGAAAATATATTACAATGAAATACACACAAATATTTCCAAAAATAGAGAAATACAACAACACATGATTTCTATTAATGAAATAAATGTATAGAGACTGTAAAATACAAAGTGAATGAACTCGTTAGAATGGTGAAAACTTATATCTAAGAAGAGATGTGATGGCTATGCTCATTCACAATAAGATGAGTACAATGAGGCTATGAAGACCCATTTACAATAAACATGAATTCTAGAACCCTAGGTATCCAAAAACCTAAACCTAAGAGATGAAGTGTCAAAAGTTATGTGGGCCCCATTGGGGTATGTTAGTACATCAACTTCTCGGGGTTGTAAATTTTGCATACAATCTTCATTTTAGGCAAGTTATAGCCCATCAGCTGGACAGGTATTTTCAATAACTACACATTATGCCATCAAAATTTGACTTTGTCAACAGTTTGACTTTTTCCTCTAATAACAAAAATAATAGACAAGAATAATAGATATTGCCAAACAAAATTACTTGATATACTAACATCAATAATATTATTTATAACTCTAATATGGTATACAAAATTACTTGATATAATAACATCAATAATATTGTTTATAACTCTAATATGGTATCTTTGAAAACAATTTTTTCCACAACAAAATCCAGCGGCGTCACGTGAGGCCACTATATGAAATATCTCACAAAACGTATTTCTAATTGGCTTAATTTTTCCAACTGACAATGTGAGAAATCATTTTGAAGAGGTATACTACATCAATCAATTCCTTCAATGAGTTATGTCGACAAAACCTTTTGAAGGGGTGTGGAAAGTGGTCAAGAAACCCTTATTTGGTTATAAGTCCTTAATGAAAGGGTAAAGTTGTTGTAACAAGAAAAACCTAGAAGCCGTAAATTAAGGAGAGGAGTTAACTAGAGAAAAAGTATATAAGCACCTCAAGGAGTCATTCACAAGTAAATTCACACACTCGTTCATTGATTATCTATCTTATGAACTAGTGATCTTTTGTGTTAGGGACCTAACCTCCCAAACCCCTCACGTAGGTAGAATAATATATTTTCCCTATAATAAAGGCCAATATTAATAAAGCCTAGTAATAAGGAAGAATAAGTCAAATGTAAGAATACATAATAGAAGCTTCCTCTTCTAAAAGATCTTCCTCTAGATTGTTCTTTTGGTAGATAGATTTAGTATAAATCGGAGTCAAGGGTATGAGAAGTTTTGTCTTGAGAATTATTTTAATAGAGCGCTCCTATGTTGGAGGTTTTCCCTTCGAAGAGGCAAGTGAACATTGTTTTCTATCAGTAAAGGTATTATTTTGGTGTTGTGGTTTCATCTATTATGTTTTTCATTGTTATTCTCTGCAATATTTCTGTTTTCAGCTATTATAATATATCTCGTAACTTACAAGTGGTATCAGAGCACTTTCCTTGGTAGAAAATTGTGGGTAATTTTTTTTTTAGGGTAGAGACGTATTTCGATGTCTTAAATCTACAAAGATCTATCATTCAATGCATAAATCCACGATCGAGGAAGCATACACGCAAGAAATACAAGTGGTACTTAAGCGCACATTGTTGGCCACCCTTGTTACCCTTGTTGGTACCCCTTTGAGTGGTAGTGCATCAGAAAACACTTGTACACAGATCAACCTAGATATCTTGAAGCCTTCCATAGATAAACCAATCGACCACCTGAGTGTTATAGTGCCACTGAGAACAACACTCAAAAAGATACTCTCTAGTACCTAGGTAGTTAGGTAGTACAACTAAGGGCATAGTGTAGGTCACAATGAAATACACACAAATATTTCCAAAAATAGAGAAATACAATAACACATGATTTCTATTAATGAAAGAAATGTATAGAGACTGTAAAAATACAGAGTGAATGAATTTGCAAGGATGATGGCAACTTATCTCTGAGAAGAGATGTGATGACTACGCTCATTCGCAAGAATATGATTACAATGAGGCTCTCAAGGCTATTTTACAATAAACATGAATGAAAAAAACCATAGATATCCAAAAACCTAAACCTAGGAGATGAAGCGTCAAAATTCATGTGGGCCCCATTGGGGTAAGTTAGTACATCAACTTCTTGGGGTCATAAATTTTTCATACGATCTTTGTTTTAGGCATGTGATAGCCTATTGGTTGGAAAGGTATTTTCGATAACTACACATTATGCCATCAAAATTTGACTTTGTCAACAGTTTGTCTATGGAAAGCCAAAAAATTGTCGTTTAGGGCCTCAAAACGGACCCGGAAGTACAAAAATATGTACTGACATGAAAACTTCCAAAATAACCCAGTTGAAATAGGTGGGTGACCACCACTATCAACCTGGTAGTTGTGTAGGGATTCAAGACAACCTCGAAAGTGTAGAACCCATAATTACAAAGAGATGTCACCATTACAGAGAAATGTGTTGAACTGAAAACTATCAAGATGAACCAAGTGGAATTTGGAACAGGTGGGTGGACACCAATATCCACCTGGATCAGCCCTCCCTCTAGGAAGCAATGGTATCCATTGCAGTGAGTTCCCGGGGAAATCATTTGTTGAATCTGAATCTTTGTGAGCTTCTTGCCTTGCTGGAGAAGATGCATTTCTTGGTCTGTGGAAGGTTATCATGAACCTATTCTTGGTAGGGTCGAATTTGTTCCACAAACCTTTTGTATCTTGGTTTGACAGGGAATTGTTAAATAACCATAGTAGGTGAAGAAGAAATATCTTCTTTGCCTTCTGCAATCTGCTTCTATTGGATAGAAGGCGTTGAGGCTGTAGTGGTTGTAGTGGCCTTCTGTTCATCCTTTGAACATATTGTGAAGAGGCTAAATTTAGCATTATGAGAGATTACCTTGGTGCACCATTTTGATTGAACAATAGTTGTAACTACCTCTCGTATCCTATAGAGATGACCCCCAAGAGTAATAATGACACTACGGGGTTGAGACTCTTAAAAAACATGACGTTTCCACATATATGGTTGGCCCAAAACAAAATCACAGACATCAAGAGGGGAAACATCACACACTATCTCATCCTTGAAGGGATGGATTCCATCGGATAGTTAACATTGCTGGCTAACACAGAGATCTCGTCACTGGTAAAGCCACCTGATGTTGTAAGGATGTGGGTGTGGTGTTGTAAAAAACCCCAATTGTTTGAAGATCTCAGTTGAGATGACGTTCTTCTGGCTTCCACTATGAAGAAAGATATGAAATGGGTCTCATTCAAACACATATGTGAATGTAAGAGGTGATCCCCCTCTTCAGTATCTGGTGGTTCTCCTGGTTGAATTTTTGCATTCACGACGGTAGCAGTGGGGTCTGCGTCGATGATCTTCTTTTTTTCATTATTTTTTGGATCATATTCCGAATCAGGTTTTGGATCCTTGTCTTTGATCTCGGCTACCAATGACATTTTTTAGCGACATTCATCAGTGTTATGCCAGGGGATTTTGTAGAAGTGGCACCACTTCCCAGTGTCATTCTTCGTCTTTTTCTTACCCTTATTTTCATTTGTCTTGGACTATTTGTTAGGAGGTTGTTGGTTAGGGTCATATTTATTATGTTATGGTTGTTGTGTATTCGAAGACCCAAACTCCCATTTGTTCTGGTGCCTAAATTTATGCTCTATTTTGACATCATATTGATAGGAAACTCCAAGTGATTATATGTTTAGGAAACCCATTTCAGTTTGGATGTACCTATGTAGAGCCCCATGGTATTTCAGAACCAGATGTCGCTCAAAGTATTTGATACCCAACTTGGTGTGAAAGGTATGGAAAGTATTTGTGAAATCTAACACTGCTTGTCCCCTCTCTTGTCGCAATGTGGTCCATCTCATGTATTGGTCTTCATAGTTATCAACAAGGTAATACTGTTCCTTGACCACATCCAAAAAAAATCCCAAGTGGGCTCGACCACATATATTCTAGATTATTTTGTGGAAATTTTCTCCGAGTAAGTTTCTAACCAATGTTTGACATGGGGGAGAGCCTTGAGGAGTGCGAAGGTGATCTTTTCCCTGTCGGAAAAATTGTGAAGAGATAAATAAACTTCTAGTATATTTAATCATTTTTCTAGGGAATCCACATATATCTGACCTTCAAATATGGGAATATAAAAATTAAATTGTAACTTGAAGGGAGAGGTTCCTCGAAAGTGGTCACTTGATGAGGATGTTCATGTTTCTATCGAAAGGCGTTGAAAGATGTATGAAAATTTCTCCATCATTTCATCCCTCTATCGCGCGAGAGCTTGCTTCAAGCAACATGTTAATAGAATCTTCTACTCCTCCGTTTTTGTTTTCTTCCTCCATGGAGGGTTTCTTGGGAATGCGAGAGCGATTGTCCTCAAGAGAGACAAGCTCGATACCCAACTTGCTATACTCAGACCTCATTGGGGACGTGCACTGAAAAATGATAAAGAGAATCCTCCGTTGATACAACTGATCTGGATTATTTTCGGAACGAAATGAAAGAAAAGATATTATAATGAAATAAACACAAATATTTCCAAAAATAGACAAATACAACAATACATGATTTCTATTAATGAAAAAATGTACAGAGACTATAAAAATACAGAGTGAATGAAATCGTTAAAATGGTGGCATCTTATCGCTGAGAAGAGATGTGACAATTACGCTCATTCGCAAGAATATGAGAACAATGAGGCTCTCAAGGAATTTTTAAAATAAACATGAATTCCAAAACCCTAGACATCGAAAAACCTAAACCTAGGAGATGAAGTGCCAAAAGTCATGTGGGCCCCGTTGGGGTAAGTTAGTACATCAACTTCACAGGGTCATAATTTTTTGATACGATATCCATTTTAGGCGTGTGATAGCCTATTGGAAAGGTATTTTCAAGAAATAAACATTATGGCATCAAACTATGGCTCTATTAATAGTTTGACTATGGAAAGCCCAAAAAATGTTGTTTAGGGCCTCAAAACGGCTCTAGAAGTACAAAATGATGTACTGACATGAAAACTACCAAAAAAAGCTAATTGGACTAGGTGGGAAGCCACCAATATCCAAATGGATGTTGTGTAGGGCTTAAAGATAGTCCCAAAAATGGAAAACCCACAATTACAAAGAGATGTCACCATTACAGAGAAACGTGATGAACTGAAAATTGTCAAGATGAGCCACGTGGAATTTGGAATAGGTCGGTGGACACCAATATCCACCTGGATCATTGGGTTGAGTAATATTGTTGGACCCCGCATGTATATCATAGAGATATAGCACAAGAAAATCCTTTATCTGTAGAAAAACTGGATATCCTATCCCTTGGGATGAAAACAAAATAGAAAATATCTATTGTCGTACAACCTTACCTCTTACATTCTAGTTGCAAAATTACTGCACATTTCTTCCTATTAAGAATTTGGGCATTTCAACACTGCAATATTCTTCATCTCGGAGTATAACTCCATAGGAGGAAAAAAACATTGGATCCTGCTGGCACCATTATTTGATCCCTATCCCATTGGATTCCTCTCTACGCCCTGATCCTAGTCATACCTATCATTTTTCAATAAAAAAAAGTATCTTCCACCTTAACCCCTTCCGACCCCCTTATTTCGAACTTACCCATTGGATTCCCCTCGTTGCCCTGATCATCATGATATCCTTCACCCATAATCCATTTTATGTGTGGTCCCACCCACCCCTTTCCTTTTTCCCTCTTCATCATGGCCCACACCTGTATCCAAGACTTGGAACCATGTGTCAACTCCTTGTTGTCTTCTTTCAAATGGAAACCATGAAACAAGACCTCTCTACCCATCTAACATCCTGTTAGCACTAAAAGTCACACCTAGACTCTTGTAGGTGTAAGCCTAATACCCATCAGAATTTGAATAATTAGATCAATTTTATAGTTGGTGGATTAGCAAGAAAGAGTAAGAAAGAGAGAAACATATTGTCTGGAAAGAAATTGCATTGAGAATGGAGTCATAAAATTTTGAAGATCAATGGAAATCAAGTGTCCTACGAGACAAAATGGATAACACTAAGAAGAAATATCCATCAAGCAATAATCCTCTTTGCAAAATGAATAAAAATAATACTTTAACAAAAATCATGAAAGAAGACAATCATTGCAAATCCTTTGCAGCTCATGAATATCATACCCATGAACAACCATTGATCCTCAATGCCTTAAATTCGTTCAAGCAATATGAAAATGTAAAATGTAAAATAGATAAAACACAATCTAATAGTAACAAATCTCATGAATCTCTATTGGTAGAAATGTTACATTCTGATATGCCCAATAGGGTTACAAATCAACATACATAACTAAACTTCCCCTCTATCTATCTTGAGCTCTCCCCCTATTTTTGGAGTCCTCTCACCCATTAAATAGAAAATTGCATCAAGAATATCTCTAGGAGGTCACAGCCTACTCCATGCATTGTATTTTGTTCCTTCGATATATGTGGAAAACAAAAAATCCAACTAATTGGACTTGATTCCCGGAAACTCTCTTTTAGAATAAATGAAACTACAACCAACTCATTGCATGGATATTTAGTGGAGTTTAATATTAGGTAAAAGTGTCCCTTAGTGTCTAAATGATCTATGAGAACCCATTCAAACCTCCTCAGACAGGTGGCATCCCTCCTACATCTCGGATTTATCAGACTGTTAGAGTTTGCAGCGCAATTTCAGGATTTGTTGCAAACTTTCCTGTAGGTGATGTTTTCAACTTTTCTCCAAAAAACCAAACTCATTCGGGATGATTTTTGCTTAACAATTCAATGCTATTATTATTCATCTCCAAAAAACATTTTAGAAGGACCCAGATTAACATTTAGAAGTTATGATGAAAATACGATTTTGTTGTGTACTAATTTGTTGTAAACTGCTTCAATTTAGTTTGCAACACACAGTCAAGTTTGCAATGCACAATCAAGTTGATCTAGATTATTTTTAGAAAAAAATGAAGGAACAAATATAACCGAGATATAACAATGAAATACATAAAAATATAGAAGAGAACACAAAAATACAGTGAAATCCAATTTCTATTACTGAATACGATAGAAAAACAGTATAAAACACAAACTAGAAAACTTGGGTAGCTTATCTCTAAAAAGAAAGAGATGTTGGCTACGGTTCATTCACAAGAAGCATTACATCACACTCCATTGCATGATTAAAGGGACTCCTTCACCTCAATTATATATATGAGAGTGAGAGGAGAACAATTCCCATGATACATGTGGGATAAATCAGACTAAGTTTATAAAATGTCATAGGCATGCAAAATATTATGACTTCTCAGGTGGTCACCCATCCGAGTACTACTCTAGCCTAAGCGTGCTTAACTGCAGAGTTCTAATGGGATCCAATGCATTAACGCTATGTTGTAGGCATGTACATAAGACCACTAGGAAATCATTAAATGATGCCTGTAATTAACAAATGAAGATGACATTACATTCCATTCCCCATCAAAAGGGTGAATATCATGGTTTATCAAAACCACAGGCTCAAAATGGTGATTCAGTGGAAGAGGTGGATGGCCACTGAGATCCATCTGGATCATTCCACCCCCTTTAGGAAGCAATGGTCCCCATTGAGTCAAGTTCCCTTGCAATATGGGGATACTTCTACTAAATCTAAAGCTTGGTGCATTGCTTGCCTTGCTAAAGAAGTTATCCTGCTTAGTTTGTTGAAGGATGTCATGAACCTATTGTTGGAGGGGTTGGATTTGTTCAACCAATATAGATGCATGATCTACCTGAGTGTGGGAGGAATTTGTGGGTGAAGATGCAACATGAAGAGTATGAATGATTATGTTATAACCTTGCTTGACTGGGCAGTGTGGAGACACCCCCATAGGTGCAGAAAGAACATCTTCGTACTCATCTACAATATTGTCAATCTCCTTCTGGGTAGAAAGGTCTTGGGTTAAGGCTTCATTTGTTGCAATGTCCTTTTGTTCACCTTCTGATCTGATTGTGAAGAGGCTAAACTTTGCAGTATGAGAGATTACTTTGTGGCATTGTTTTTGATGGATAATAGTCGAAACTACCTCTGGTATCTGGTATAGCTGACCCCCAGAGTAACAATGACGCTACGGGGTCAAGACTCATAAATAGCATGGCACCTCCACATATGGTGGATTTTTTTACGAGGCCTATCTTTTGTAGTTTGTTTTTCTATGGGTGGCCCCTTTCTTTTGGAAGATGTCTTTGTTGTCTCCTTTGGATCGCCCTCTCTATGCTAGTACACCCTATGCTCCATGGTTCTAGTTTCAAAGTTTTAGAAGAAGAGATCTTGATTTGTTCTCTCATTATTCAAGGTTTGTCGCTCTAACATGTTTCGTCCTCCTTTTGGGTTTTCATTGGATGATTTCAATGTTGTCTACTCTCCACAAGGTTTTTTTGTGGGTTTACCACTCATGATTGCAGTTCCTTTCTCCGGTGATGATGGTTTGTTCAGGGTTTGATGTATACTCAGATCAGGGTCCTTATGCAGGGTGTTGGTGTCTTTCTCTTCCTCATATCAGTTGGGGGGTTTGGTCACATATTTGAGGTCTTTTCTAAGGGCGTGCAAATATATAATTCCTACTTGTCTAATATGCTTGCTAATGTATTGAGAAGTAGAGATAATCTCTACGTGAGTTGTGTGATCATATTCTTAATAGTTTGTTATAGAGTTGTATTTGTGAGATCCTTTTTGTGTGTGTGATTGAAAGAATATCTCAACCTCTCCATTTATATTTAAAATAAGTTAGATCTGATAACAACTTGTGTACTCTATATAATAGAGTCAAATGTATTGATATGATCATATTCTTAATAGTTTGTTATAGAGTTGTATTTGTGAGATCATTTTTGTGTGTGTGATTGAGAGAATATCTCAACCTCTCCATTTATATTTAGAATAAGTTAAATCTGATAACAACTTGTGTACTCTATATACTAGAGTCCAATGTATTGATATTACAGTAATTGAGTATTTGTGTATTATACTATACTCTTCCTTTTTATCATGGTATCAGAGCATCAAGGGTGGGCACTCTGGGCGTGACTCCCTCATGGAAGTGCCCACGATCATGCGGAGAGTAGAGTAGTTGTTTTTTATATATTGGTAGTTCATTATCTAATCCGTAGACAGAGAGCTGCTTGCGTACAGTGTTGGAGGAGAGTGTTGTGTGATGTTGTTTGTGAAGAAAGATTGTACCCCTTTTACCGTTCTTGAACCTTTGTATCGCAGACTGTTGATTGATATTGGGTCGCTGCCTAGTGAATAGGGTTGCCACAGCTATTGATTGTCACTGCCATTGAAAAGAAGGTGTTTTATTGTTAAAGTATCGTGTTGTGAGTGTTTCATGGATTTAGGTGGACCAGTGAATTGGCGTTGCTCTAGCCTGTATTGAACCAATATCTATCTATGATATCATTGATATCTCTTCTATCGTTTCTATCTATGCATTGGAGCCCACGAACACACAATTATCTCTTCTTGAGTGCGATCTCATCATTCTAGGAGCACAATCGATTATTTGCATGTTCGATTATTTTCTTATTATTTCCCTGACCAATATCGTCACTCATAAATTTTTTGTGTGAGGAGAGTATCTTCTAAACAGATCCGCATGAAGGGAGCCACTTCTTTCTTCCTTTGTCTCCATTTTTCCAGCACTCAAGATATTGCAATGTGTTTGGAGGTGTGTGAGGCGAATATTGTTTCCATTCATTGCTTGTGTTTGTAGTGAGTAACAAAGATAAAGACAGTTCCAAATATCATAGTAGGTAAGATCGAATACCAGTGGGAGCATCTAGAGCCCCTTCGTGACTGAATGGTGGAAAATCCTGCCCGTCGTTGCCCTTTCTTCTGCTATGAAGAAGCCTATTGGAGCATGAATTGCTTGAGTAGTTTCCTAGATGGATCATGTGAATGCAAAGAGACCTATGATCGTTGTCAAGGGAGCATATTCGCTGCAAAGATAAACAATGCGTTAAGGCATATTCTCGGCCTCTCTGGTGTTCGCCGAATCGATCTTGGCACATTGGTGAATGGGTCGAACCTATTCCCGATGAATTGGATCAGGTGGGATTTGCGCACCGTTGGTTGTCACTCAAATCGTAAATGCTGGTGAAAATGGCAGCTGACAATCTGTGTTTTGTTACAATGCGGTTATCATATCCTTATGATAGATATGCTCATCAATTGAAACATTTCCATTTTTATCTCGATGCTCCTAGTCGTCCTTATAGTGGAGTTTCTGAATCAAAACGCCCATATTCTACCTTGGATGATGTTCCAAGGTATGTCGATCCAACTTTAAGGAAATCGAGGGCACGTTTGGACTATGATGTTAGTGCTGGGTGCACTTACCTATGGGAACCTCTACAACCAAAGATATGGATTTCAATCCACAACTTCTCTATTGTTGTTGAAGAAAAGAGATCGTTGGGATGTGATAAGGTAATCCTCCATAATTCAAGTCAACAAAAGAGAGACTGTCGGGATAGATGTTGACCATAGAGTTGAGGGGACGTGAGAATCCGTGTGTTCTCCATTTGGAATGGAGGTGATGATAACACGTATTATTGGAGTGTTGATTGAGCATGGAGGTGTTATAATGAAGTAAGGTGTACATGTCCATTCCGTCGAACTCACACAGCCTTATTGTGAGAATGATGATTGAGTTCTCATATTTTTTATTTTTTGGTTTGAAGGTGTGTATAGTTATGTCATTTAACTTATTATAATGCTAGTCACACATGTAATTGAAAGCAAGTTTATGATATTTTGATGTAGTGGTCCTAGAGAATACTATGTATCTGATCCATTGTATACCCCCTAATGTGAAAAGTTCGTGGTGATTTAAAAACCACTATGTAAATGATGGTTTGTGGTCAAAACCACTTGATAAAGCATGGTTATAGGTAATCCGAGAAAACATGATGCATGGTTACAAGTAATCCGAGAAAACCCGATGGATGGTTGAGGGTAATCCGAGAAAAGACAGAACATGGTTACGGGTAAGTAAAAAAAACCCATGTTGATGATGATTTGATGAAGGGGCAGGTATGAGGAAGAATGGTTGAATGAACCATGTAGCTGAAAAAGATTCCTAAGAACTGACTGTTACAACAGTTGATGACCCATGTAGTCCACTAGATGGATTTCTTTTTATATGGATGTCAATAATTAGATGCAGGTACAAGAGGAAGCATATCAAGATATGACCACATAGATATTTAGATAATTAGTCATTAAGGGAGAGTGTTGGAATATATAATTCCTACTTATCTCTACGTGAGTTCTGTGATCCTATTCTTAAGAGGTTGTTAGAGAGTTGGATTTGTGAGATCCTTTTTTGGTTTGTGATTGAGAGAATATCTCAACCTCTCCATTTATCTTTAGAATAAGTTAGGACTTGCAAAATTTTGGTTTCTCTTTTTCCGATGTTGTAGGAAGGGGTCTTCTATGTGCAATTGCCTTGATGTGAGAGCTTAATTATAAATAGGTTTCTAGGCCCCTTTGGGTTTCTAGTTTCTGATCACTTTACCCATGGATTGTTTTTTGGAAAAAAAATAAAAATATACATATATTATTATATTAAGTACTCATCAATTTCAATATGTTTTTTTTATCCTTTTGTTTTTACTCGTAGTAATTAGCTTCTCATCTTTCCATATAGATTATAAGAAAATGGAAATTGATTTTCAAGATAATTTAAAATTTTAAATCAAGCTATTGTAATGAAGGTTTGATGTCTTGTTTCCATTATTAGTAATTGTTTTCTCCAATTTTATGTTTCTTACAAATTTTATTCACATTCTATTACATGATTTTGGTTTTAATATATTTTATATATCAATGTTTTCTATATATTTTAAAATTATAATAGTTTTAAAGTGTAAATATTAATCGAAGAGTCACAACCAAGATTCATTTAGTTGATCATTTCCATTATTTAGATGTAGAAATTAATGCAAAAATTCAATTTTATTGGAATGGTTTACTCAATTAATCCATTAAATTGTTTTTTAGTATATTATCATTAAAAGTAATGCACTATGTTATTTTTTATGATGTCATTACTAAAATTAATGCAACTATTTGATTCCACTAAATTATTTCTCAATGCAACTACTTGATTGCACTAAATAATTTTTCATGTAATTACAATTTGCAATATAAGAATTATAATTGTGAGAGGTGTATGTTCTATAAATACTAATTGCAATTCCCAATGCCTAGTTAAAAGAGGCTATCGTTTACTCGATCAATACATTAAATTATTTTAGAGTATATTATCATTAAAAGTAAATCACCATACTATTTTTATTTTTGATGATGTCATTATTAAAATTAATGCAATTATTTGATAGCACCAAATCATTTCTCCATACAACTATTTGATAGCACTAATTGGAGCTAAGTCAAGTCATTTTTTCATGTAATTACAATTTGCAATATAATAATGATAATTTTCTCTCTCTCTCTATATATATAAATTACAATTCTCAACCATATGTTAAATGATTAGCTCACTTTGTGATTCTAAAATTTAATGAATTATGATTTCAAATCCAATATTAAATATTAAGTGAGTAGATTACAATCTCTATAAACTCACCCTTCACTATCTATCTTTCCTTTTTCTTATTATTTTTTTATAATTGTGTTTTTCTTTATTTTATATTTTTTTAATTTCATATTTTTAAATATTAATTATTTTATTTTTCCA
>SNQJ01S0074132.1:26464-37438 GCA_010110895.2 Picea sitchensis | reverse complement strand
CGTCGCAAATTTGGTCATATGTAGTAGTGATACCAAAGACATGCCTCAAGAATGCACTATAACATCACTAATATGTAGCCCTCAAATCATGCATATAGACATACCTTTAAACATGTAGTCACCCTACTGTATCAAATCTCAAATAAACATACCTTTATGGGCATCAACAACCTGGCACAAGCATCATTCTTCAGATCCTCCTTAGCCTCACTAGACGAAGACGATCCTTGCATGGGGCCTCATGTGATAGGCACTAAGAAACCCACAGGGGTGCCTCATGGGACACTAGAAGTCTAACCCACGGGGGTCATCCAAACAAGGGTTTATCAGAAAACTATCCCTCTTCTCTATAATCCTGAGGCTTTCACTTCCTTACTTTTTCATTGCCTCATATTCATCGATAGATCACTTTCTCACATATAATATATTCAAGAACTTGTGTGTATGAATGTACTTATGAGAGACTCTTTGTGGTTTATTTATAATTTTTCTAAGTAACTTCTTTCCTTAACTTTAGGACTTCTTGTACTTTCTTGTTACACCCACTTTACTCTTTAGTTAATGACTTGTAACTATTTAGGGGCTTCTTAACCATTCTTTGGGGATTCCAACTTCATGAGATAATAACTCCCCAGCCATGAGGAACTATGTGGCGTACCACCTACCATTAGAAATGACATGATGAGGACTATCCATCCATGAGAGTTTTGTATGTACTTGAAGTGTTATTCAACCTCATTTTCCTCAGTCAACTTCGGTCATCATGACCATACCTCTAGGTTTCTTGTAGAACTCTTCAAAGGGTCTTCCCATGAGGACCATGATTAAAGCTATGCCATAAGGGGACCACTTTGGAGACTTCTTCAATTATACCCAATGCTTCTAGAGGCTTCTAGACTTCCTCTAAAGTTGACATCAATGGCAATCAATTTTCCAACAAGAATTTCCTTTGTGACACCATAGTTGAGTAGATCTCAAGCTCTAGAATCAATGATTATCTATGCCTAGCAACGTCTCTCTCCATCCCATATCCAATTCCAATCACCTATTGTCATATATCATTTATATATATGCTCTAAACAAGGCAATGAGAAACTCAAAAAAGGTTCTTTCCATCACCATGACCAACCTATGTGCCTCCAACACCATGAGGTTATCTTTCCTTGTGAAAATGACAACAATCTTTGGATATCTAGTGATCTAATCCAACTCACATTCTTCATCAATCAAATTAGTACACTTTCCACATGCACATATTCATTTCCTCGGTCACCAGTAGATCCAGGAATAAGCATATTGATTCAACGTGGCCATGATCAAACTCAAGTCATACCATTAGGTATCCCAAAATGACCAAACTCGTGTAGAAGGGATTCCACACATTTGGCCACATGTAACCACTACAAACCTAGGACATACCCATGATTCATAAAAATATTGGGCCCCTGTGCATTGAAATCAACCTCATGAACAGTTCCTGGATATTATCTCCAACAGATATAAACTCTCAGATCAATAGTGACAAGTGAAGTTTGAGAACCTCGACTTCTAGGAACTCAATATTCACAACTCTAGGTAGGGCTCCAAAATATGTTTTTTTTTCATCTAATTCAGTGGATGTCAAGCCAATATTTCATGGTAGTGACAATGGGTATTACACATTTTTTTAATTATTGAAATATCAGAAAGATTGTTAGCCTCCACATGGGCCTCTCCGTGATGATACAACATGTCTAGTTTGATATGTTCTCCATGATTATGTTGGAAAAAAATCTCATGCAACAACACCAATAAATTATTCAAATATCCAACATATATACTATATGTGTAATTCCTCATGCAAAAACAATGGCATATTCTCTCCCTTGGTGGATCCCAATATGAGACCACTCTCGTGAGAGATTCGAGGTCTACTAGGCTTTCACACCATATTAAAATTACAAGCATGGTGAGAGAAGTAATATAATAAATGACAAAGCAAGAACAAATTCATAAGATATTTTACCCTAGAAATCCTTTACCAAGAAAACCAACACCTTAATAGATATATATTATTACCTTGGCCAATCTATCCAAGTCAGCCAAACATAGGCCCCTTGAGGAATCTTTCAATGGAAAATACTAAGCCTTTAAATAGGATTCATCACATAAAATGTCACAGGCCAATCCACTCAATACCATGGGCCTATAAACTACCTACAATAAACCATCATTGACTCAAACTTGATCAAGTCAACAATGTCAAGATTAACCTAATAGTTATAGTTGTAGAAAAAATTTCAAAAATTCATAAGATCGGCATGTCTAATTATTATTTTTTCACACATGTACCCACTTTAACTAGCCACTTTAACTTTGTACTTCCTCCTCAAATTGATAGGTTTACCAACTCAACTTTAATCTCTACAGTAAAGATTTAGTGTTTGACACTTCATTTTCTATGGAATACATGGTGGCACCAACACAACAAACATGTATATATGGATTCATGCAAAGTGGAATGAATATTGTTGGAAGGAGTGAAAAGGATTGGAAACATTAGGAGGGATTCTAAGTGATCAAGGAGCAAATTGTTAGAACACTAAAAAAACCTAGCCAAAGCTTGAGAAATTATCAACTAGTTCATAAAGGAAGAAGTGGAAGTAGGCTAATGGATTCTCAGTTTTGAATGTATCTTCCCACCTTTGGGTACACATGTATAAATGTAAAGGTTTGGGCCTATTAATGGGTTGGATAGTATAAAGTTAGTGCCTATATGTATTTCCCAATAGATATTCTCTATATAACTATTATGTAATGTTGTTGTGCCTTGGTCAATGTTCAGAGGCTATGTCATGATGAATTCTATTGTAATGAAAATGAATGGAATGAGGCCCCCCTATCAAATTATGATTTATGTCCTAATGTATTATGATGATGTCTTTTATTTATGTTCCTTATCTATTATGTGTAATGATGTTGTTTTTATTGCATTAGATATTTCACCTTCAGGTTTATATGAGAGTTGATCTGAATGATAATGGTTAATAACTATCTCTTTATTTGGAGGTTGTGATATGAGGATCATAGGTTTGTAGTATTTATTATGAATGATTCCTAGGATGGAATTTTGTTTTGTTAATGGAATTGATTAAACCTTTTTCATGGTGCTTCTTGTGATATCTTCTCTATTAAGGGGATTGAAGATGTTAGCACCTAGACTACAATAGACCCATTGTTGAACACAATGTGAACCTAGGTCTCAAATAGGGCCAACAAATGTTTCTATTGTTGGGACACTATCATGAAGTGCATGGAATTTTGACAGTATGAATATGACAAACCAAATCTATTTGTAGGATTTGTGGTTTAGACAAATCGAACACTTTTGAGTTAGTATATTAAGGATTGTCAATCCACTTTGTTGCATGATGATCAATGAAACCTATGAACTCTTTTATGTAGAATTTTTGGTCGTGTTGTTTGAACGATCAGGTAGAATAGGAGAGCATATATGACCACCTTGAAAACGGAGGAGAGAGATCTAATGGAATGTTCGTAACCTAGTTTCATTGTAGAGACTTGATCATGAAGTCGGAAAAACTATTGATTTTTGGGTCAAAAGCACAAATATAGAGGGATACATTATTGAATTTGCAATTGATTTCAGCCAATGCTTTTCATGAATAGAGTTCAAGAAGGAATCTTGTAGGAGGTTGGTAAAATAAATCTCAACCTAGGTAAAGATGTTTTTGGTAGAAGAAGAATATATTATTTTTAACCCACCGGTCATGGTAGCATAAGCACTTGCGTTTGGGGATGACTTGGGATGGAACTAGAAAAAAATCAGTTACTAAAGGAAGAAGATACCATGGAGAAGGTACCTCAGAGGAGAACATATCACATCTTATGCAGGTTTTAGAGACTCAGAAGAAGCACCAGTTGCTGGCCAATATCAAGAAATGTGAGTTTTCTCAACAGTCTTTGGTGTATTTGGAGTATGTGATTAGTGGAGGGGAGCTCAAGATAGATCCTGCAAAATGGAGGCCATCATGAAATTGAAATTTCCTCCAAATGACATTGAAGTGAGGAGTTTTTCTTGGGCATCACAATACTTGTGGAAGTTCATATCTTCATTTTCAATGGTAGATGCACCACTCCATGTCATAACAACCAATGGTAAGAGTTTCCAGTGGGGGAATAATCAACAGAAGGGCTTTGATGAACTAAAACTAAAGATCAGTCAAGCATCAGTGCTTGCACTACCAAACTTACATAAGCCCTTCAAAGTGGATACAATGAAAGTGGGTATGTCATGGGAGCAGTTTTGATGCAGGGAGGAAGGCCCATCTATTGTCATTCTAAAGTATTTCATAGGGTGGTTCTCAACTACCCTACCTAGGACAAGGATCTTTATGCCTTAGTACAATTTTTCAAAAAGTGGAAGAACTATCTGATGGTAAAGGAGACCATCATCCACATAGGTCACCAACCACTACAGTATTTTCAGGCCCAAAGTAAGCTACAACAAACTAGGCATTACACGTGGATGGATTTTTTACAACAAATTAATCTAGTCATCAAGTATAAGAAGCGAAGCACAAATAATTTGGCATACATGCTTTCACGACCACCCACATACAATATTACAACTTTATGAACTTTGATACACATGAGTCCTTTTACCAATGATGCATACAAAGAGGCATGCACATAAGATGAGGACTTCAAGGAGATGTTTCAACAACTATAAGGAAAAAATCATGTAGAAGAAGGTGATTGAAAGGGTGACTATAATTTCCATAATGGTTTACTCTACAAGCTCGACAAGCTCTGTGTTCCTAAAGGTGAATGATTGCAACTTATCAAAAAGGCTCACACCTCCAAGGTTTCAATACATTTTGGTCTTGGGAAGACAGTCTCCAACTTACAAGGGTATGTGTATTGGCTCGGAATGAAAGAATATGTAGCACAATATATTAGAGGATGTATACTTTGTGGTACCAACAAGCCCAAGAAAATGAGGTAAGGTTTATACCATTCCTTACCTGTATCGACCTTGGGAAAGCATTTCCATGGATTTTGTGGGAGGTTTACCAACCACGTGGAAGAGACATGACTATTTGTTTGTGGTAGTTGACATGTTTATCAAAATGTGAATTATCATGCATTGTAAAAATACCATCAATGGACATAAAGCAACAAACCTATTCTTTGAACAAGTCTGGGTGCACTTTGGGATACCAAGGAGAATTATGTCAGATAGGGATACCATATTTATCAATATATTTTATACTACATTGTGGGAGAATATGGACACTAAATTGAATAGGTCTACAACATTCCATCCACAAACAGATGGGCAGACAAAAGTAGTCAACAATAATTTGGTGCATCTTTTGAGGGTTTACAATAAGAAGCATCCAAATACCTGGGATGAAAATCTAATCTATATACCACACTTTTATAATAGAGAAGTCCACACTTCTACTGCTAAGTCACCTTTTGAAAATTGCTTTGGATATTTTCCACCTTCACCCTTGGATGTTGTAAATGGACAACAAGGAGGAGTGAGGGAGGACCTCATGGGAGATGCGTTAAAGGTAGAAAAAATTGTTGAGAAGATCGGGAATATTGCTAGTGGGAAAACACCCCTTTATTCTACACTAGGGTTCATAATGTAGGAAAATTGATTAACCATATAAAAGTCAATTAATTCTCTATACTACCCCAAACATACCAAAACTCATATGAAGAAAGAAAGGAAAAGGAGATCGGGTAACTATACCTCTAATCCCACATCTAGTGATGACCTCCTCATGCTTGGAAGTTTCGCTGACTTCACGCCTCCTCCCAGGGCTGACCTGCATCCAGATATTGACAAACAAAAAACTATAAGAATGATATTCCACATATAAGTTAGGGTTAGATGTTAGAATGTCAAAACATAAACCAATAAAAGTATTAAGACACCATCATTTGGGACTGGAAAATGTAATTCTTTTATTAATAACACAATGATTATACCTTTACAATCAAAGTTGGCTACCATTCTGCAAACCTGGTCTGGGCTCCTCTTCACCAAGCTCCAAGTGCACCTTGTATGAAATTCTACTCTCAACCATCTGATCTCTTCTTGGGATGTGAATGGTTTCAATGGAGGGAGAAGGGGCTAATGAGGGAATTCTCAGGCAATTTCTCACAAAAGGCAACAATATCTTGGGCAAGGAGGGGCAGTGAAATCGGGCAGAGTTTCATTGTTTTTATTGTTATATTTGAAATGAGACCCCAAGACCTCCTTTTATATGACAAAAGGATGGTTATTTGGTTGGGTGACAGGCTATAGCGGGTGGATTAGTTGGGAAACTACCCAATAGCCCATAATCTCAATGAATTCCTTGCGACTTTTTATTTTTTGCAACTTTTGTAAGTATACACGAGATGTAATGGTGTAGCATGCGCATGTACATGAGTTGTAGTGGTGCAGCAAGCGTATTTACGTGGGTATTAATGGTGCAGGGTGCGTATATCTTAAAAAAAATGGTTTTTTAAGAAGAGAAACTCATTAGTTCTTTGGAAAAAATGCAAGTAAGAGGGACAAGACCATGTATGCATGTGTAGAGAAATTTAGGGTTATAACAGATGCCCCCTAATGTGTGAGGCCAAAAGAGCATCTGATGGCCTAAATACATTACAAAATTTTCACCAATGTACAAAATAGAGTGAGCCCAAGACCAGAGTTTGGGAGGTGCCATCTACAAAATAACAATTGTCTCTCTAAGGTGGGCATACCCATGCTCGGGATGAAAATAAATCATGGCTTCCAATCAAATACACTGTAGATCCATGTCATATAACTATATAAAGTGTATCCGTGAGTAAGACACAGTGGATCTACATCTCAAAATCAAAGATATACAAATATAGTATCCATCTTCAAGAAGCCAATAATGCTCGATGGCTGGAGATGAGGTCTTCATAGATTGAGAAAAAGCTTCAAGATATTCAAAACTCGGGTAGGAGTATAATGGGAGTGCATAAATCACTACCCTGAGGTATTCAACGGCTCGTCGGGAAAAGACAAGAGGATCTCGGTGATTAGGAAGAGAAATTTGTCAATTTTGAATCAAGACTTGACTGGACTTTTGGGATGGCCAACTCATGAGGTCAAGAGAGAAACTGCAGAAAGACCGAATCAAGTTGGATGAAACTTCCCTTGGACATAATAATGAAATATGATCAGACTCAGGAAGCATGACATTGACAGAAGTTCATGATGCAAGAGGCAACACAAACTCTCCACGTGTCTGGAAGAGTAACCAAATGGAGGAGGAAACAACTCTATGTAGCGATAACAACTTCCTAAGGTCATACTAGATCCCAATGCTTGACGAACAAATGAAAGGATGTGCTTTTTCCAAGGGTGACTCTTTGTGCTTCCAAAAAAGAATACATATTTCCCGTCCCCTCTTTTTGGGATATTTGATTTTTTTGTCTTTTTCAATTTTTTAAAGAGCTTGAAAAAAAATAAAATATTTCTACGTTACAAAGGAGGAGTGAGTGTCGCAAGAAAGCATACTAGTTCCAGGCGCAAGGAACACACTAATGCTCAGAGAAAGGAGACATGTGTACAAAAAGGACACTCGGGGAAAATTCCTCCATGGGTCAAGTTGTCAGGTCACAGAGGCAAAGTGCTACAAGGCTTGCATATAAGGCATGCTTCAAAGGTTCAGTTGAGAGAAACATATAGTCAGCATTAGGCCAAAGATGGAGAGATGCAAATACGATTAGTAAGACACAATGAAACCCCCTTCAATGTAATTTTAAGGAGCCCATAGAAGGTAAGCTCGGTAGTTTTTTCACATTTAGATAGTCTGAAAAAACATAAAAGAAGACTCCAAGGAGTACCTTTTTTGGAGATAGTCTAGTCGGTTCGAAAAAGGGTTAAACTTGCACTGAAAAGACGTCTATTCAAAACCATTTTAACAAGTGTGACAAAGACAAGATCACTTGGCAATCTTTTCAATTTTAAGGAGTCTAAAAAGATATTAACTATGGACTCACAACGTTTTTCTAAATTTAGTCCCCTTAGCCTGAAAAAGTATAAAATTCACTGAGGAGAACTCTCTCGGTGAGACGAATCTCCTGAGGTGTACCTTTTTCCATAATAATCTATAGGTTCGAAAAAGGGGTAAACTCATGTCAAAAGATGTTCTTCTGGACCAATTTAATGAGTGTGAAGTAACAAGGTCACTCGACGATCTTTTCAATTTTAGGGAGTCTAAAAAGAGCTTAACTATGGACTCTGTGGGGGTTCCTTTTTCATAAGTAATCTCCAAGGCCCGAAAATGGTGATAAAAAGAAACCAAGGAGAATGTTACTTTTTCATAAATTTAGTCCCTCAAGCCTGAAAAAGGGTTAAACTTACACCTGAGAATACTCTTCTAGTGAACCGAAGTTCCTAGAGCATACCTTTATTCATAAAATTGATCGTCTAGACTGAAAAAGGGGTAAAATACCGCCAAATAGACGTGCCTTCAAATTTGAGTTTGGTGAGTGTGAAGGAAAACAAGATCACTCGACAATATTTTCATGTTTAGAGAGCCTGAAAAGGGATAAAGAAGACTCCAGAGGGTTACTTTTCTCAGTTAATCCAAATAAGATCAAAAAGCATAAATCTCGTCGGATGTTTCTTTCGGATTTCAAAGCAAGCTTGAAAGAAAACAAAGCTTGATCATTTTGGGAGTCCCGAGGGTGAGGCCAAGAATGATGGTGCATCAAATGAATGAGGCTCAATCTCGTAATCATGAGAGGACTAACAAGGAATCCTGAGCCTATATTCATTACAGACAGCATGGATGCCAAAATGCAACAAGGATCTATCTAGGGCATCCATGTAAGGGTAGGCTCTACCACCTAATTATGAAACTTCTAGAGAAGCAATGAAGGTTACATGTCTCACTTTGGTGGGGTTGATCCTATGGAAAAGAATAAAAGACAACGAGATGCAGAAAGTGGAGGTGAAATCCTAACTTATATGCAAAAAGTTGGAAAAATTGACTTTTACCAAAGGACACTTAAAGTGACCCATCCCCCAAAAATGTTACCAAACCAAAAGGAAAAGTGTATCATAACATCCAATAAGAAACTTAGGAATGGAATCAAATGATTTCCAAGCCAAAAAAAATGACAAAGGGGGTCAAAAAAGTGGAAAAAAGGGCCAAAAAAGTCTATAAATAGAAGCTGACAGTTCATTTTCACCATTGCATTTTTAAAATTGACTAAAAGGAGAAAAAACCCCTTTGCTAAAGAAGTTGATTCCAGGAGCTTTAGTGGATGAAACGAACTTCTTCTCAGACCAAGTAAGTACAAATGTACCCCCCTTGAATTTCAATTCTTCATTTGTGTATTTCATTTTGTTTTTGAGGGGGCACACTCTCCTAAAAAGAGTGGCCCTGCATGTACATGGGTTGTCCAAGGACAGACTGCATATGTACTCAGGCAGAAAACACTCTACTCGCGTACATATGCGACTGTGGCCAAAACAGCCTGCGTACACCCTCAAAATCTTGGAAAAAAACCTTAAAATGAAAGAGCTAACTCCCTTTTATCTTCCATGGAACAGGATGTATGTCCATTGGAGGGAGAGGAAACATAAAGACATTGATACACTGGTCGATGAGGACCCTGCTACCATTTTCGCATTGAAAATATTTGGGTTGTGGAAGTTCTTCCGATGTCCATTTATGAGGGAACAACCCAGGCTACTGAATGCCCTAGTTGAATACTGGCATCCGGATGTATGGGCATTCATGACAGAGGGACAACCATTTAATCCAACTACTGAGGACATTTACTTCTTGATTGGCCTCTCGAGGAGAGGGGAACCAGTCAATCTGTGGACATTTCCTCCTGGGCCTTTTAACATCGAGGACTACATCCGGATGTACTATGAGGTCGACACTGAGAAGGTAGGTTCTCAAGTGCCAATTCAAAAGATCACCAATTTGTCTCTAAGAGTGATCCTGCTACTTATTGGGGGGATTATTGGATCCACGACCCTTCACCAGGCTTCCCGGGCACACATGCATTATGTCATTCAATGCCAGGAGACACATATATTCGACTAGAGTATGACCATGCTCACATGCATGAAGAGACAGTTGACAGAGTGTCGAGAATGCATCAACAAGCACTTCGATTTTGGCACTATTATTTGCTCATTCTTCAAGAGAGAGTGCCTAGTCTAAGTCCTAGAGAGACTGTACAGGGGAATGTGGCCTCCTTCCCAACAATATGCATATGGGAAGCACTGCTACCACGACAGGGGGGAGGGAGGACCATAGAGACCTTCGACGACAATTTTTTTGACTCGTGGGAACAACAGATTCCAGTGATAGAGGACTACCCCTATGTTAGAATAAACTTTTCTAGGGATCCGAACATGCCCATGCCTCCCAGAGAGGAGAGACGAGAGATAGGTAACATNATTGTTTTTTATATATATCATTTTTATATATGTATTAGAGTAATGATTTTTATGTATTTGTTATGTATAGATGTGGGACCAGTGTGCTCGATGGACTTCATGAGGACTCGGCGACGTCCTCGACCAGAGGTGGGACTAGCAGCAGCCGATGGACCAGCAGCCGCAGGGGGACCTCCAGCCAGAGAGGATGAGAGAGTTTTGAGGTGGGTGGAGCGCAACCTGATTGTGCTCACTCTTATAGTACCCATGGCCGAGATCGAGGATATCCCACCTTCTATGCAGCCTCATGTAGTGGGGGTGCCATGGACTTGGGTCCAACTCTTCCTGCGTTTATCCAACATCGTCTTTCACTATGGCAGGGCCAATAGGCCCTGAGCTTAGATAGGCTAGAATTTTATGTGTCGAGGGAACCACTGTATATGTTGTGAGGGCATAAGCCCTGTGATGTATACAGAACCTTATTTTTTAGGCGTTCACGCCAACCTATGCACTCATGAAATTTTTTT
>SNQJ01S0074132.1:0-26421 GCA_010110895.2 Picea sitchensis | reverse complement strand
ATGTATGTACATGTGTATGTGTGTGCTTCTTTTTATATGTGTGCAACATGCCAATCTAATACTTGATTAGCTAGAGTATCTGTCATTTGATTAAATCTCCTAAGAGAATGGATATACATAATGTAATCAAAGTAACATTCTAAGAGATGTACCCTAAGGAAACATCGGTGCAAAGTAGGATCATAAACGCGATAATTTTTTTTTAACTGGGACACAACCAGCTAAGCATCTACGTAGACCTGGAGGTGAGAAATTCCATGTGAAAAAGCTTCATGAAGAAACTCTATCACTGCGTTGTACTCGGAGGCATTGTTTTTGGTGTCACCTAGACAAATACCTCTGGAAGATAGCAACTGGCCTCAAGGTGTGAAAATCACCCAGGCTGCAGAGGCAAGCCTTTGAGTGTGTCGACTAGCATCATATGCGAACCCAAAGAACACCTCTAATTCACTTGACATATGCCACAGTGAAAGAGAAGACATAAATAACTACACATACATAAAAAAAAAGACAAAAAACTATATAAGAACTATACATATGTACAAGAAGTCACCCAGGCGACCAACCTAATAGTAATACTTCTTGAGGTAGAGCCCATTTCTAGGCTCCGACAAGGGATTTCCTTCAAAGTCAAAATGGCGGTAAGCTCCATTATTTAAGACCTGTTTCATGATGAAAGGTCCGAACCTCATGGGTTTGAACTTGCCTACCCCCAGGGGATCTTTGTCTTGATAATAGACCAAGACAAGATCACCTTAAAAAAAAATCTGAGGACAAACGGATCGATCGTACTGACACTTGAATTGTTTCTTATGAGCCTCATTGGTCGAGGCTGCATCATGATGTTACTCTTTGAGCTGCTCAAGATATAATAGGCATTCCTCAAGCGGTGAAGTGTCTGGCAATAATTCCACTGCCAAATTTAAAGACGAGATATCGTACTGAATAGGCAAGACTGCTTCTAGCCCGTATACGAGTTGAAAAGGTGAGAAATTGGTGGTAGTCTTTATATATGTTCGGTAGACCCACAATGTCGAGTACAACATCAAATGCCAATTTGAATTGGCAGAATTGATCGTCCGCTAAAGAATAGTCATGAGAGACTTATTCATAGCTTCAATCTGACCATTCAGTTGTGGGTAGTAAGGTGATGAATGATCTTGTCTTAACCCAAGATTTGATGTTAACTCGGTCATCATTTTTTTTTGGAAGTGACTTCCATGGTCAGTGACAATATCCTTCGGGATGTCTACCCTTGCTACTATCTAGTTAAAAATGAAAAGAGCCATTGTTTCTCCATCATTGTTAAACATTGGCATATCCTCGACCCACTTTGTGAAGTATTCTACTACTACGATGATGTAATGATGCCCCCTTGATGAATCCAAGTGACATGTAGTAAAGTTAATCCCCCACTTGGTGAAAGGACCAACAACAATGACAGAAAACATGGGAGCAGGATGTGCCCTCATCTTCCAAGAGAAGACCTGACATGGGTGGCACTTCTTGACCGCCTCAACACAATCCTTGATTAAGGTAGGCTAAAAGTAACCAGCACGTAGAATATTTTGGGTTGTTCCCAACCCATACAAATGACCACCACATGCTCTAGTGTGGAAGTCGTTTAGAACGATCTTTCCTTCCTCGTGTATAAGGCACCGACAAATAATGCAATCTACACCTCAATGATACAAAGTGTCATCGAGTATGAGATAGTTTCGTGCCTGATGATGAATTCGTCGACGCTCGTCACAGGAAGCAGATGCAAAGAACTTCAAAGTCTGGATATAGACTAGTATATATCCATACCAGGGGTCTAAATATGCAATTAGAAAAAGATCTCCTTTGATAGGCAATTCTTCAAGTGTGACATCACTAGATTCGACCGGAAGTTCTGAAATAAGTTCTGCAAACACCAACAACTTTTTGGATTTCGCGAAAACAAAATCCAAGTCAAATTCCTGGAGGATTACAATCCATCTATTGATCTTTCCACCAATGACCTGTTGTTTCAACACATATTGAAAAGGGTTCACAACGACAATGACAATGGTCTTGTGAAGCAGAATATAATGACAGAACCGTTGGACAACATGCACTGCTACCAAAGCAATATTATCAACATGGAATAGTTGAGTTCCGGCCCAACCAAGAATTGGCTCAGATAATAAATAACATGCTCCTCGAGCAAATCATCCTCTTGAACCAATACCATGTCGATGGTTGACTCTACAACATCCAAGTACAACAAGAAGTCGCTTTTATAATGGGGTGATCCAGATTATTTTCAGCACGAAATGAGAGCGGAGATATAATAAATAAATGTACATAGATATCTCAGATATCCAATAATATAACATAAATGTATCAGAGATGCAACCATAAAAACAAGGATACATTAATACACAATTTTCTATTAATGAGCGAAAATGTACAAAGACTGTAAAAAATACAGAGTGAAAGACTCACTAGAATGGTGGTAGCTCATCTCTGAGAAGAGATGTGTCTGCTACTCACATTTGCAAGAAGATGATTTTACAATGAGGCTCCAAAGGCATTTTTATCATAAATAAAATCCAAAACCCTAACCCAGAAGATGAAAAGCCAACAGTTTTGTGGACCCTGTTTTGGGTAGTTTGGTGTATCAACATCCCGAGGGCGTAACTTTGGCATACGATCTACATTTGGGGTGCACGATAGCTCGTAGGAAAGGTATCGATGAGGAGATTCATTTAGGGGGCTCAATTAGAGCCTTTGGCAATCATTGAAAAGATCTATCCCAAAAAACCTTCATTTAGGCCCCCAAAATGACCCCGGAAGTTAAAAACTACTAAAAATAGTAAATTACCAAAATTGCCAGAAAATTGTTTTGAGCCAGTTGGAAAAGGTGGGTGGCCACCGATATCCACTTGGATCAATCCTCCCTCCTTAGAAAGTGTTGGAATAGGGGCATACACAGGTTTTAACTCTAACAATGCACCAACAAACCCTAACTATTGGCCCTTTCAGCAACACCTGCGAAGCAGATGAAGTCTCACCCGAAGTAGCAATAGGGGGGTTACAGGACATAGGTGTCTACAACCAAAGGAAATGCAAAGTGAATCCAGAACAACAATGTAGTTAACCTAGCTATACTTAACAATATCATGCTTACTTCGCGGTGTTATATCTCTGATCTAACAATCATGCAATAACAGTATAACAGAGAGAAAATAACACAACATCAACCACAAAGAACAACAAGATTTACGTGGTTCACCCCCTCCCTAGGGCTACGTCGACAGAAATGTGTTTCTTGATATATTATATGAAACCATACAGTTCTATCTGTGCACTTAGTTGCAGAACTCTCTCTCTCTCTTTCTCTCCCCTCCCTGTGCACCCAGCTGCAGGGTTGATCTTCACACCTAGCTGAAGATCCAGAATACAGACGCTCTTACAACAAAACACTTCTCTCTCTCACAACAACAATAATCATACCCATTAACCAACAACAACCCTCTCAACTCTTCTAGACCTTTATTTATACATTTACATGATTCTTGGACAACCCTGGACCGAAGTCTAGGTGTCAAAACCCTATGTTGTATCCTTTTCGTCACCTAAATGAGAAAAAGAAGGAAACTTACAAGTCCAGTTGGGTTAGCTAGATAGGACAGAAATGAGTGCAGGAGTTAGACACATCAAGCACAAGAAACAAATAAACAACTAATCTAATAACAATTAAAGAAACTAAAGTAAAGTGCATAAGGAAAGTAGAATAAAAAATAAACAATATTCATGACACCAATGGATAGATTTTATTAGTGGGAAAACACCGAAGACAAAGGGAGACTTATGGGTCCCCTCTTCCTCCAAGGGAGGGCTCTTGAACCCCCAATTATTGAGCTCTTTATACAAATAGAAAACTAGAAGGAAATGGTGAAGAAATCTAAATCTCATTCACTCAAGAGGTGATGTGAATAGCTCAATGAAATGGTGCTTGTATGCTCCATGAGGAAAGAGGTTCCTTGCCGGAGAATACAGGAAGCATAACAATACAAATAGATTCTTTGAAATATAGTTCACCCATGGCCTCTTTTTATAGCAAATCTTTGAGGCATTATTCAAGCGGTCTTTAGTGTGAACAAGGAGCCTTTTAGGGTACCTCTAGGTCTTTGACCAGCCCCCCACTTGGATTCAATTCAGATTTGAGGGTCAAATCGACTTGGGAGATGAACCAAAAGTTGGTGGGAGTCTGACCAAAACTATAAATGCACCATTCAGAGGTGTGTGCGGCTTTTTGCGCCCATAGTCACGCATCGGGTGCATGTGTGCTTTTCCGGTGTTTTCGACTGGTGCATGTGCATGTGCTTCCCTTGTATTCTGAGCACATGATGATTTTATAACTAGTTGTGTAGTTTTGTGCCCTTTGGAAATGCATTTTTTGGGCCATGGATGAACTAATAGGTGTTTGGAGATGCTGGATTCCTGTAACCATTTGCAGACGAAATTTTAGTGATAATAGATGCCCCCTAATGTGTGAGGTTAGGAGCATACGTATAGCTGAAATACATCAATGTTTCTTCTACTGAGAGTATCTTTGTAAGAAAGAGTGTGGAGGGTATTTGCAAGAGAGACCCATTGGAGGGAGAGGGGAACCTGTGGAACCCAAACCTTTCACAAGGTGTGGAAAAAATAAAACTGTGTACAAATTAGGCGGGCATGCCCCATGCTCGTGTCATGTAACTCAAAAAATGTGTAAGACAGTAATTGAAACTATGTGTTGGTGTAGATGACTGCAGCGCCCTCCGGGGAGTGTTGATAATGGCAAAGGAAAATTATGATGGTGAACAAACTCTGAAAAGAGGCAATGACACCTGTAAGAAGTGTCGAGGATTCGCAGGCATTGATAGCCCAACAAATTTCAGAGGTCTTCAGCGAATATAAAAAACAACTGCAATAGTCGCAAAGTAAGACCCACCGGAACATGAGAAAGTGTTGAAGTTGAATGTTATGGGGGTCAACGACAGTAGAGATAAATGATGGTTCTCTCTGTGTCATCCGAGACTCCTCATTATAAAGGTAATGAGAGTCAAGATATTGTCTCCCTTCTGGAATTTGTGTTGATGTCGATAGAAAGGGATACACAACTCCAAGAAGCAAAGGGCTTCATGAAATCCACTGGATAAGATCAGGAACTGATGAGGAACATGGACGAAGTCAAGAAGTGGTGAGACTCATGAAAGCCCTTGGTTGGGGGTATATGTGAAGGATGAGTGGCAACAACTGTGAAACTGAATCTAGTGTCAGGGGGACAACTAGACGTGGGTAAATTGTGCCAGAGGCATGACAAAATGGACAAACATAGATATCAGAGGTGTATGGACTGTGAGATACCCAGGGTTTATGGATGATTTCAACAAGGGAAGGAGGTGAAAAAATTCCCCAACCAAGGGCGACAGGGGTTACTTTGACGAAAAAGGAAGGTCGCTAAAGGCGACAACAGAAAGCTATGTAAATGTTGGAAAGAGAGGTTTTGTACAATTACCAAATGAATAAAGAATAAGTTGGGATAAGTGTGCGGATACAAAAACATGTGCCCCAGTGCAAGATGGCTTGGCCAGTGAGGGCGAAATTTGCTTGGAAAACAGGTGAAGGGTGGAGGCCCCATAGCTGGGTTTTTGTATGAGGTAAATGAATGGAGGACAATCTGCAGATGGGAAAACTAATGGTGGAGGAAATGGAGGGTGAATGATACTGTGGAGGAATAGTCAAATGTAAATTGTAATGAGATTATCCGGGAGTCCATTTGGGAAAGATAGCAAAATGAGGAGAAGGAGCATGTGGTTGATTCTCGGGAATGTGAAGACTATTGGGACTCCCATTCCTACGGGATGAAAAAATCATGAGTGTCAAAGTGCCAAAGGGGACTATAATTGGGACAACTCCTATAGGAGAGAGTGCTACCGGTTGACATTACTGATATGCAGTGGAGGTGTGAGTACTGCAGAGCCAAATGGGGGGACCCTAGAGGCAAATGGTGGAGGGTGTGACTGGGAGATGCAATTGATAGTCAGAGGGAACAATTACATGCTAGTGTTGATGATATACCTGAAGGGGTAGCATTGATGCATGATGACCAAGTACATGCACACATGAAAATCGAATACCCGACGTGAACAATATCTGAAGATAAACAACATATAATAGTTATTCAATAATTTGTGAATATAAGAAAGTATACTTGGGTAGTGTTAGCGCTCTATGATTTGCCTAAGGCCGCGGAGTAAATCATAGAGGTAACCTCGAACCGCTTGGAGTCTTGGATCTAGCTCTCCAAGACTCAGAGAGGGATCTCTATTTTCAATTTAACTTGGTTTGTATGGGATGGATTTTAGGCTAGCTATGAAAGTATGGGGTTTTGATTTTTAATTGGTTGTTTTGGGACAGCAAGGAGGGCCATTGGGCAAATGGGGTCTGCGCTTGAATATGTGTTTCATTCTCAGATCTAGACAAAGTTCTTACATAGGGAAAGGTAGCGGAAATGTTGGATCGAAATAATTTTTGATGATGTCGATTTGAGGAAGAAATAGGGGAGGAAAAAGCCAGGCAAAGAAGCAGCTAAGAATTCATAAGCTGGGCTCTTTAGATGAATAACATAAAGATTATCAAAAGGACAGATGTAGAGTATCTGCCAATAAATTATGCTCTGTGTACTATCTTCTGATAATAAGAATTGAAAAACAATTGGAAAGATGATAGGAAGATACTTTAACAGAGGAAAAACGCCACCAATATATCCGCACAGGAGTCCTGTAAAAAACATGTCCTTTACTGATCAGTCTTTTAATGATTATAGAGAAAAGTCTTCTGGCCAAGCATAGCCCATAGTCAACAAAATAAAACACCTCTCATAGGTCCATCCAAATGGAAAACACTCCACAGGTCGAAACCTCTCTCACTCAGCCCCAGTCGAACCCTTGTTCTTCCTTTTACATGTGTATATAAACAAAAATTGCTATCAGTCCTCCAAGACTCATGCTCTACCTTAGTTTTCTAAGAATAGATAATAGTTACAACAATTCTATGACACCTGTAGGCTATTTCCAGAAAAAACCCACCAGTAAATTAAAGGAAAAAACTAAATTTAGAAACTGTTTTATTTGGTTGTCCCGAATTTGCTGAAGTTTGTTAGGATTTGCTAGCAGCTGGAGAATCGATGCTCCAACTACTGCCTGTAATATAGGAAACTATGCCACTTGTGATCTAACTGCCAGGTGTTCCTTGTAAATGAACTCTCTATTTTCCATATGGTTCAACAATGTCTAAACGCTGGGATGTTTCACCATCTGTCATTCATGAAATTAAACTGCCACTGGTCGAGCTGCCATCTGCTCCTCTTTCCACTGTTTCTTCTGAAACAATTTTTCCTGGTAATTTATTTCATCAAGATAAGCTTTCCTCTTCTCTTTAGTCAGTTTAGATAGTCGATATTTACTCAAAGGCTTGAAAGGAGGAAGCCGATCATACTCATCTTCATCATCTGAATTTGACAGCTGCTCCAGATCTTCATCAGAATCAATATCTTCCCCAGTCTACTCATCTGGGACCTTCAGTTGTGCTCGAGACTGCATAATAAAGGACAATAAAAATGGTAATGATGGAGCTTGAGTGCGAAAACCAAATGGCCTTCCATGGGTACTGTCTTGTAATTTCAAAAGTGCATTTGCTTCAGCTAAAACTTTTGATGAAAAGCATGACAATATAACTGAGGTTTCCAAACCTGCCCATTGGGTAAAACACTTTGACCTTCCCTATTCATAGACTGATCATTACCAACAGAGGATTCAAATTTAAAATGGGGTTTAGCATCAGTGGGCACATTTTCTTCTTCAACCACATATTTCTCTTCCATATCTTCATTCTTGGAGATAGAAAAGTTTGTTTTTGTTTCAGGATTCCTATCTACCTCTCCTAGAGTATATGGATCAATAGTGAATGCTTCAGGCTATGAGATGCCATCATGTTCTTTCTCACTCACATCTACGTGTGTCACTAGCACTTCAAACTTCATACCTTTCTTTGGTTACAAAGATCCTAGATTTTCTCTCTAAGATAACTCCATTCCTTCCTTCAGTTGTCCTAAACCTTGACAAGTCTAAGAGTCTAAATTAAACTTAGCTCCTTCCCTACTTGTCACATTGGCAACATCCAATCCCTTCATAGTCTTGTTTTCTGCAGCCTTAGTTTCCATCTTACCATCTGCTTCAATCCTTTGAGTATTGTCTCCAGCTTGATTTTACGAGGCTAATAGGGAAAACCAAACAGGGTTACTTCTTCTTTCATATTTCATAGAGTAACAGTTTTCCAGAGATCCAGCCACAACTCTCTATTTCTTGGATAGAAATACTCTCTCTGGACCTGTCATATGCAATTTTCGTGGCACCTTTGAATTAGGCAAATACAAACAATCTTCATGCCATCTCTGTTATTTGGAAAATACCATAAAAATCAACCTCCAAAACAAAACAAAACTGCCAGCTTTATCATCCTCACTACTTACTGAGCATTTCTACTTCTTTTGCATTCTGCTGATCTAGCGAATCTTGAAGTGAACCCAAGGGAAACAACTCACATTGGGAATATTGTTGCATCAAGTGATCAACTAATCACCAAAGCCACCATAGCTTCAACCATACGTACAACTCTAGGGACTACACATGGATCATGTTGACCATGTGCTTGGAGTTCTGTCTCCTCTCTGTTTTTGGTGACAGTCATTTGTTCATCAATGTTTATAGAACGAGGGTACCTTATCCTCGTAAGTGCCAACTCTCTCTTTGTTGGAGTTGTAACTAATTTCTCTACCTCCCTGGGTTCTGGATATGTTTCATGAGCCACAAGAGGCACAACACTTTTTTCAAAGTGTGCCTTGAAGTCATAAATAGATCTATCTGTATGACCAACACATTCAACCCATCCATAAGAACACTCTATTTCTGCATCCCAACAGTCTGCTACATAATGAGCCATTGCGTTCTGTAAATGTTGCCTGAAACGCAGACGCTCCTTATGAATTCCAAGCACTGTTAGAAACAAGTAAGTCCCTCCTATGAAGTACCCCAGCGTTTCATTGTTAATAGTGCCCTTGGCAACTGCTTCCCCCAGACGAATCTTTATGGGTGATTTTAGAGCCATTTGCTCTTCCCTAGAATAGAGGAAATACAAAGGAAATAGAATATATTGGTGGATATACTGCTTCCATTTGGTGATAGGAAGATACTTTAACAAAGGAAAAATGCCACCAATATATCCGCACAGGAATCCTATAAAAAACATGTCCTTTAGTGATCAGTCTTTTAATGATAACAGAGAAAAGTCTTCTAGCCAAGCACAGCCCATAGTCAACAAAATAAAACACCTCTCACAGGTCCAGCCAAATGGAAAACACTCCACAAGTCGAAACCTCTCTCACTCAGCCCCAGTCGAACCCTTGTTCTGCCTTTTACATGTGTATATAAACAAAAATTGCTATCAGCCCTCCAAGACTCGCGCTCTACCTCAGTTTTCTAAGAATAGATAACATTTACAACAATTCTATGACACCTGTAGGTTGTTTCTAGAACAAACCCACCAGTAAATTAAAGGAAAAAACTAAATTTAGAAACTGTTTGCTTTGGTTATCCCGAATTTGCTGAAATTTGTTAGAATTTGCTAGCAGCTGGAGAATCGATGCTCCAACTACTGCCTGTAATATAGGAAACTATGCCACTTGTGCTCTAACTGCCAGGTGTTCCCTATAAATGAACTCTCTGTTTTCCATATGGTTCAACAATGTCTAAACGCTGGGATGTTTCGCCATTTGTCATTCATGAAATTAAACTGCCACTGGTCGAGCTGCCATCTGCTCCTCTTTCCACTGTTTCTTCTGGAACAATTTTTCCTGGTAATCTATTTCATCAAGATAAGCTTTCCTCTGCTCTTTAGTCAGATTAGATAGTTGATATTTACTCAAAGGCTTGAAAGGAGGAAGTCGATCATACTCATCTTCATCATCCGAATCTGACAGTTGCTCCAGATCTTCATCAGAATCAATATCTTCCCTAGTCTACTCATTTGGGACCTTCAGTTGTGCTCAAGACTGCAGAAGAGAGGACAATAAAAATGGCAATGATCGATCTCGGGTGCAAAAACTAAATGGCCTTCCAGGGGTACTGTCTTGTAATTTCAAAAGTGCATTTTCTTCAGCTAAAAATTTTGATGAAAAGAATGACAATAATAACTGAGGTTTCCAAGCCTTCCCATTGGGTAAAACACTTTGACCTGCCCTGTTCATAGGCTGATCATTACCAGCAAAGGATTCAAATTTAAAATGGGGTTTAGCATCAGTGGGCACATTTTCTTCTTCAACCACATATTTCTCTTCCATATCTCCATTCTTGGAGACAGAAAAGTTTGTTTTTGTTTCAGGATTCCTATCTACCTCTCCTAGAGTATATGGATCAACAGTGAATGCTTCAAGCTACGAGATGCCATTGTGTGCTTTCTCACTCACATCTACGTTTGTCACTAGCACTTCAGACTTCATAGATTTCTTTGGTTCCAAAGATCCTAGCTATTCTCTCTAAGCTAACTCCATTCCTTCCTTCAGTTGTCCTAAACCTTGACAAGTCTGAGAGTCTAAATTAAACTTAGCTCCTTCCCTACTTGTTGCATTGGCAACATCCAATACCTTCATAGTCTCATTTTCTGTAGCCTTAGTTTCCAGCTTACCATCTGCTTCAGTCCTTTGAGTATTGTCTCCAGCTTGTTTTGACGAGGCTAATAGGGAAAACCAAACAGGGTTACTTCTTCTTTCATATTTCATAAAGTAACCGTTTTTCAGAGATCCAGACACAGCTCTCTGTTTCCTGGATAGAAATACTCTCTCTGGACCTGTCGTATGCAATTTTCGTGGCACCTTTGAATTAGGTGAATACAAACAATCTTCATGCCATCTCTGTTATTTGGAAAATACCATAAAAATCAACCTCCAAAACAAAACTGCAACTGCCAGCTTTATCATCCTCACTACTTACTGAGCATTTCTACTTCTTTTGCATTCTGTTGATCCAACAAATATTGAAGTGAACCCAAGGGAAACAATTCACATTGGGAATACTGTTGCATCAAGTGATCAACTAATCAACAAAGCCACCATAGGTACAGCTCTAGGGACTACGCATGGATCATGTCGACCACGTGCTTGGAGTTCTGTCTCCTCTCTGTTGCTGGTGACAGTCATTTGTTCATCAATGTTTACAGAATGAGGGTACCTTATCCTCGTAAGCACCAACTCTCTCTTTGCTGGAGTTGTAACTAATTTCTCTACCTCCCTGGGTTCTGGATATGTTTCATGAGCCACAAGAGGCACAACAATTTTTTCAGAGTGTGCCTTCAAGTCATAAGCAGATCTATCTGTAAGACCAACACATTCAACCCATCCATAAGAACACTCTATTTCTGCATCCCAACAGTCTACTGCATAATGAGCCATTTCGTTCTGTAAATGCTGCCTGAAACGCAGATGCTCCTTATGAATTCCAAGTGTTGTTAGAAACAATTAAGTCCTTCTTATGAAGTACCCCAGCGTCTCATTGTTAATAGTGCCCTTGGCAACTGCTTCCCCCAGATGAATCTTTATGGGTGATTTTAGAGCCATTTTCTCTTCCCTAGAATAGAGGAGAAATTCCAAATCAACAACATTTTTGAACTTTGGATGAGATTTATCATCAGGATTGACAAAGTGTTCAATCTCAGCAAGAGCGAATTCTCGTACTCTCAAGAGCCCTTGACTGTAGGCGCATGGCGACTTAGTGATTCCTGATCTTTAACCAGATGTGGCTTAATGGTATTGCTTGACACTTCATAACCCTATATGCACATGTGCTTCTCTGCGTTTGACACCTTGACTCTGGTTCGAACATCTGGCACAGGGTTGAAAAGATGCCTTTTATATTTTTGGCTTCTACGTGCAATATCCCACATTCACGCAATAAACGGGGCTTTGGGTGATTATATGAACCAACAGTTACGTAGTCTTTCGATGAGGTGAGCCCGAGGCTGAGCTTTGGACTTTGGCATTGGTGTTGGCGCTGGCTTGCGTGTTTTATGTTGGTGTGTGAAATGGTGCTTATCCTTGGTGTTGATTATTCGGGGGTTGGCCCTAGCCCAATATTATGTTTTGCTAAAAATATTGTCAAATTTTTGCATAAAACTCTGCAAAAAGGCCGAGGGGCCACCTTTTTCTAAACTCACCAAACATAGATTATAAAGACCCAAATTAGGCTAATAAACCCAACTTTGCATTTACCCACAAAAGTCAAAATTTGCCATTTCAAACCACTTCACAATTTTTTGGCTAAAAATGCACTGAAACTCGCTTTGAAGCTCGCGCGCAGGTACTCATTTTATGCTTGGTCAGTTTCGAGTGCTTTCTGCCGCCTTCGCCATGCGTCATGAGCAAAACATATAATGCCTGAAATAGATAGATAGAGTCAGAAAATTGATTCCCCTATTATATAGGGTTCTAACAGGTAGGATGTGAGAAAAATGCATCCTCCGAGGTCGAGGATGGAAGGTGATCCGGGGGATGTGACTATGTAGGGGGTGGGATATTGATCCCTTGGCTGAATCCATATCGGAAAACGAACAACTGGAGCTCCTGTAATTGATCGAGGAATTTTGGCAAAAGGGACTATATATAGTTGTAGGGCCTACAATGCCACTTCATTTGTACCTACTATCTTAGTAATTTTAGGAGAGGTTTTATAGGGTATGACTCAAGGGGGTTGCGATGGTTCGTTCATCATAAACCAAATATCGAGATACTGTGAGTTGAAAATGGTAGTCAGGCGTAAAATTTTCATGGGGAAATGAACTAGAGAATTAGGTGGATTTGGGGAAAAATCCTCATATAGGCTATCCATGAACCATGGAGGAGTAGGGAGTGCCTCAAGCTCAGGAGAGATGGTATGAACAACATCAAGGGATGAAGTAGGGGTAATGACTGGTATCTCTAGCAGTGGGGGGGTTGTAGGATTTTGAATGAGGGTCATTTGGCGATGCCTGTATTCAATGACCATAGGACATTGGTATGTGAAATGATCAAGTGATTCACAAAGAGAGAAAGGACATTTCATACATTTTTTTATTGAGGTTGTGACATAGTGGATGTCAGTGACATGGGTTTGTGATGACGTGGAAGGGGAGGGTTCTTGTTGAAAGTTCTGGCATACTTTCGTTAGTGTTTGGTGGAATTGAGGTAGTGCAGGGAAATGGTGGGTGTAATGGCCATATTCTGAACAGATGGCACATGCGAATTTGGTTCGTAGCCCTTTGCTACCTGTAGTAGGGGATGTAGTGGTAGTATTAGGTGAACTAGATGAAGCGACGAGTGATGTCATTTCTTGAGGGAGTTGAATTAAATTGCATAGCTCGGGGAGAGACAAACATTTATTGGTGGGGTGTCCATATTTCTCGCACAATGCTTAAGGAGGTTGAACTCATGGGGGAAGTGGAGCGGTGGGATATTTCTTCTTCCTTCTTCCCCCAGTTATAATAGTGGCACTAGCAAGTGGGAGTGAGGACTGGGATCTACATTGGGAGTCCCTCGGTTTGGGGAGGGAGGGATGGTTGAGGAACCATCGCGGGTAGATGTAGATACCATATTGGAATAACCATTACCATATTGGAAAGGGTAAGCATTGCGGCTACCTGGAAAGCTTGTATGCCCTGTGGGGGGTAAAAGAAGGGGATTTGAGTAATGTCTTGGGGGACTATCTCCCAAACCAGGATATGGCCATGTGGGAGGGTGAAATCGAGAATAGGTGGAGCTTGAGAGTTCTCAGGGAATTCTTGAGGAAGGAGTTCTATGACTAGTGGGATGTTAGATAGTAAGGAAGCCTCTATGGGAGGAAGGGTATCTCCAGTTTCAGTTCCATTGGATGAGATGACACATACTTGTGCTGAGAGATATATGAGCAGTGGTGCTCCATGGTATGTCCCTAGCAAGGATGGGTCTTTGAAAATTCTGGGGCCCATCTCGATGAGTGGTTAGGCATCAAGATTAGTGTGGACAAAAGGTAGGATCTTATCAATGTTGGAGGAAGGGTTGGGCTCATAATGTGAAACTTGGTCGATGGTGACGATCTTCCNGGGAACATCATTGTGCGAAAAATAGAAGAGGCCACAACCTTCATAGCGTACATGTAGCTACATCCGGACAAGATGTTGTAATCGAGCGGAGCATCGATAACTTCAATGTCAATAAGGATAGTGTTGCCCCCGAGTTCAACGAGGACTTTTTGAAAGAGCCCTTCAAGAGAGGATGGTCGTCCATCATAAGCTCTCAAAGTGATGGCAGATGGTATGAGCTCGGGGGAGACAAGTTTTTGCCATACGATTTTGGACATGATTCATGTGGATTCACCTTCATCAATGATGCAACGATGAACTGTGATGTTCCAAATTTTAACCGGCATTTGGAATGCTACCAAAGAGGGGAGATGGTGTTCCCCACTATCGAGATCAAATGTGATGAGTCTAGTATCAGCAGGGTCGACTACCCCTAAGGCGGAAAGTAATGATTTTCGTTGAGTGGGATAGGTTTGAATGTATTCTAAGACTGACATGGAAGCAGGATATTGTTACAAATCATCAACCAGACTATAACTGTGTGTCTCCCTATCTTGAGGTTTTTTGACATTCTCTTGTAATGGGATGCAAGGAATACGAAGGGGTGTTTTAGTATTAGGGCGTGGAATCATCAAAAGTGGTCCAATTGTAATTGGAACTTCTTCCAAGGTAGTGGGAGAAGATTTAGGCAATGAATTGTATTGGCGATTGTGCGTTTGTAGAAGGATTTCTTCCTCGCTAGTGAGGATGATAGTGCAATCTGCAGGAGTGCCACAGTTTAGATATTTTCCCATCAATGGTGGGGCAGGGTGCATCTCCTACTAGGTATTCATCACCTCTTGGTGTGGAATGGGGTTTTGCAGCACGACTGGGGGTGTTTGCTTCACATATTGTTGTGGGGCCTGCTGAGGGACAAGTGTTGCTGGGGGATGTGGTCCATTTCTAGATTATTTCATCTATTTAAAGTCAATGATTTGAGGGAAATGGTGAGTATAATGGCCATACTCACCGCACAGGGAACAAGGGAAGTTTGTCTGAAGATTGTTGTTATTCTTCCCTTGGCATTTGTTGTTGTTTCCCCCTTGGGTGTCCTGGTTCCCCTGATTTTGGTTGCCCCCGGCAGGTTGGTTCTATTGGGGGTGATTCCCTCCTGGTCCTAGATTATTATTGTTTTGGTTTTTTCCTTTATTTTTGGCATTATTCGACTGATGGGTTGGATTTTTCATATTTATTTGTTCAAATTTTTGAAATTGCTGAATGGGAGAGGGTTGAACAAAGTTAACCCCAGCATGTGGTTTTCCTTGTGGTGGAACCATGGGCTGTGGAGGCCTCAAAAAAGGAAAGTACGGATTATTTTGTGGCAATGATCCGTAGGGTACATAGGAAGGCGTAGCACTTTCACTAGTACTTAGGGTGTAAGCTGAGGTAGAGGGGTTACCAGAACTTGGTTGAACAGTTGAGTGCATTAAGGGTGTCGGCGGGGGTCCACTTATGGGTGGAGGAAGGGTAACAGAGTATGGTTGTTGATAAGGGGAAGGAGGATAATAAGGGGGTCCTCCATATTACGATGGATATTGAGGTGTATCGTATATAGGTGGTTGTTGGGGGTGTGGGTTATGGTGTGTTGTGGTACCAATCAATCCATCTATTGAGTGAGACATCCTCGGTTTTTCCTGGCTGAATGGTATGGGTCTCAGGACATCAGGTGGGTCTTAGGACATCAGGTAGTACTGTGTATAAGTATCTAGACTATGCATAAATGAGGTCGTATTGTTGAGCCTTGATGATGGCTTCTTCTTATTATTGGGGAAAGGTGGAGGCCATGTCTTTGGCGAGTAGAGAGACAAGTGATCTGAGAAACCAATTGAGGCATTTTTGCTTGGTGGTTTCTGCTTTGCATAAACTACGTCGTCGACGCCATTCGTGGATGTGGTCGATGATATGTGTGGTTGAGGTTTGTTTGAACTCAAAGAGTAGTTTGAGACCATTGGCATGGCGTATTGGTAATTGAAAGAAGGTCAAAAATTCTTTGGCGAAAGATTCAAAAGTCACATGGGACCTTGATTTTTCGTCTACATACCACTTGGTTGATGGGCCAGTGAGTGTGCATTAGAATAACCTTAATCGGATGGAGTCATCCATGATGTTGTTTGAAGAGCACCATAAGTGGAAGGTCATGACATGGTTGGCGGGGTCGTCTCCTGCCTTTCCTTCAAACTTGGGGATATCTGACGATAGTTTGGTAGGCATTGCAGGCCATGTGGGGTCGTTCAATATAGGATCATTTCTGATCTTACTCAGATCCGGTATGTTGAGAGAAGCCAAGTATGGCACCTGAAGTGGTGGTGGAGGGTTAGTTCCAACCATGGTGTGAGTGGTGTGTGTACCTAACCCGTGATGGGGTTTAGGTGGGGTTTTACTTCCCCCTTGAGATGAAGTTTTCCCCCCACTTCCTTGTAAAGGAGAGTGAGTGGACGGTTTACCTGGGGAAGTGGACCCAAGTAAAGTGGAACCAAGAAAAGTTGATCCTAAGACAGTATCACTCACAAGGGTGTGAGAAGGTGGAGCTGATGAGTTGGCAAGACTAGGAACTCCCCCTATAATAGAAGGGAGATTTAGAAAGCATCTAGAATGACAAGGATTCTATGGGTCCCCTATGATGTCTGACTAGAAAAGTGGATGGGTGTGGATGGTGATGAGATTAATAAAATGAACAAGAGTATTTGTTATAATTTTGGACCTTTACAATATATCTCACAATCGCATGTAATCACAAGATGATCATACATAAATTAATTGATAAATAAACATACATGTGGGTAGGTAGATTTTGTATATGTGGCAAAACAAGGAAAAAAAGTGCTCGTGTCCTAAAAGACGTAACGTATTTCCTCTCAAAATAGCACTGGACCTTCCAATAGCACTCAACAGTGGGGTCTAAAGCCACCAGAAGAGGAATTAGTGAAGGATGAAACAATCAGTTATAATGAGGGGTAGAGGGTGCATATCCCGAAAGCACTGGTGATATTTCCCAATAGCCAATCAAAATCTGATCAAGGTGCAATTGCAGCCCACAATTTCCACCTGGGTATATGTCCTAAAATTTGGTTACTAGGTACCTCGGTCAAAGTGTGGCATTTAGATTTTTGGTCTCATAAATGGGTCATGGGCTGGATCTCATCCAAGAGGTAGGTGCCTCAAGGGGGGATGCATAGAACAACCAGACCTTAGCCTTCGACCCTTCATGGGTACCTCCCTACCTTATGGTGTAGGAACACTTGACTTGGAGGATTTAAAAGTTCCCTATTTTTCAACTTCTAATGTTTGAAGATGTGAGAACCAGATAACAGGGAGTTATTTGGATGCCTATCCCCGAGATCCTACCTAGACTAAAAAAATTCTTTTGGCACCTCCTGTGGAGGAAAACTTAGTGAGTTTTTAGAAAAAATTTAGATGTGATTGTTTGAGAGATTGGGGGTGTGAATCAATCTCATTCAATTTAAGCGGGAGTGGATAGTTTCGTCAAGAAAAGGGTGGGGTGTTTCGAAATCCCTTTGGAGGAAACTTACTTCAACCTCCACAATTTGAAATGAAACTATTGTGAGTGAGTAGTGACTTTGTGTGTGAACAAGTGATAAAGTGTGCCAAATTTTTAATAAGTTAGGTGTCACCTTGTTTCATGTGGACTTCGTGTGGTTCTTACAAGTCTTGATTACCTAATTTACTAGATTTCATTGGTACAACCTTGCGGAATTTTAAAGTCCCTAGAGAACTAGAATGTGGACATATGGGTCCTTACCAATCCTTTAACTCCCTAGTGTGATTTAATCTAATAAATCTTCAAAAGACTATCCTATATTGTGGACATGTGGGCATGTATGGGCCCGTTACAATAACCTTTAAACTCCCCTAGTGATGTAATCTAAGAAATTAGTTTCAAAACTATCCTATCTTTGTAGCATGTGGGCATGTATGGGCCCTTACAAATTTAAGATGTGTTTGAAAAAGAAACTAAGAGGAGTCCCAAGGGGGTTGTTGTCCTCTCCTAAAGATTTTGTCTTTAAGGGAGATGAAATTTTTCCTCAATTGTTTTTCTGATTCTCAAGATCGCTATATGGCATGAGAGAAGAGCATACTCAATGATTGACGTTCAATTTCTAGTCCCAATGCAATTTTTTATATATGTGATATAGAATGATTCCAACTTAACTTTAATCAAATCAAGCCATCCATGTGGAAAAATAAAAGCAAAAAGAGAATAAATATGGATTTTAACCCCCTAAGTGCCTATGTTTTGACTAACCCTTCATGTGGAGAGGGAATGTAAGTGTGGTGCATATTACAATTTGCATAGAATCAAGCTTTAAGAATGCTATGGGCCTTCAACATATCACAAAAACCCTTACAATGTGTGAATTTATGGACAGATGCACGGGTTGCAGAGTAGATAGAGGCGAATGTGGCACAGGTGCGCAAAGGGCACTGAGAAACAAAGTTCTATTGGAGCACATGCTCGAAAGGCATGCCTCTGGGATAAAAAACTCACGCACTTTCTGTTACATGGTCGGGAAGAAAAATTTCGAATGAAATTTTCTTAGCTCAGCTCCGAATTTATCTTTTTGCAGGCAGGCTTGGGCTGGTTATGATTCCTGCAAGTTAAATAAACCAAAAAGAACTGTTCAAACAACCCAAATGGGGAAGAAATTAATACCTTTCCCTAGTGGAGTCGCCAATCTATTGTATCATTTTCATCACCTAAATGAGCAAAAGAATGACACTTACAAGTCCAGTTGGGTTAGCTAGACAGGACAGAAATGAGTGCAGGAGTTAGACACATCAAGCATAAGAAACAAATAAAGAACTAAGCTAATAACAATTAAAGAAACTAAAGTAAAGTTCATAAGGAAAGTAGAATAAAAAATAAACAATATTCATTTCACCAATGGATAGATTGTATTAGTGGGCAAACACCAAAGAGAATGGGAGACTTATGGGTCCCCTCTTCCTCCAAGGGAGGGATCTTGAACCCCCAATGATTGAGCTCTTCTTACAAATAGAAAAATAGAAGGAAATGGTGAATAAATCTAAATCTCATTCACTCAAAAGGTGATGTGAATAGCTCAATGAAATGGTGCTTGTATGCTCCAATGAGGAAAGAGGTTCCTTGCAGGAGAATACAGGCAGCATAACAATACAAATAGATTGTTGGAAATATAGTGCACCCATGGCCTCTTTTTATAGCAAAGCTTTGAGGCATTATTCAACTGGTCTTTAGTGTGAACAAGGATCCTTTTAGGGCACCTATAGGTCTTTCACCAACCCCCCACTCAGATTCAGTTCGGATTTGAGGTTCAAATCGACTTGGGAGATGAACCAGAAGTGGGTGGGAGGCCGACTAGAATCATAAATGCGTCATTCTGAGGTGTGCGTGGCCTTTTGTGTCTAGAGTTGCGCATCAGGTGCATGTGCTTTTTTTCGACGTTTTCGACTGGTGCATCTGTGCATGCTTCCCTTGTATTCTGAGTGCATGTTGGTTTTATAACCAGTTGTATAGTTTTTTTCCCTTTGGAAATGCATTTTTTGGGCCATGGATGAACTAATAGGTGTTTGGAGATGTTGGATTTGTGTAACCATTTGCAGACAAAATTTCAGTGATAACACCCTAAATGCCAAAAACCTAGGTTCCAAAACCCTAGGTCCACATAACCTGCATTCTAAGGGCTTCACCAACCTGTCCTTCCTTTTTTTTTGCAAGGTGCTCCAAAGCACCCATTGGTGTATTTTGATGAGTTTTCCATGATCCATATTCTTTGATGATCTGTCTTCCTTGATCTTCTCTTTCAAGGACTCACTTTTTCTTACTTTGCTCCTTATTTCCTGCTTCTTTAACCACTTCAAACCTTCCTCGGTTTGTGTGCCTTCTACGCTCTTCGTACTTCATATTTCTTCTTCCTTAGTCTTTGATTTATTCCTTAATACATAACTAAGGGCCAAAAGGCCCCCAACACTCACCTGTGACTCATCTCGAGTCACTGCAGGGTTGAACCTTCTGTATCACTTCGACTGCAGATTGTGCAAAGCAGCCTATGATTTTTTCTATGTCCCTCCTTGTCATGTGTAGACTGTCTTTTCTATGTCTGGTACCCAATTTCAACTGCACTTGGTACCTAGACCCTTCTTCCTCAGTTTTTACTGAGAGTTGTGAGGTAGTTGGTTGTCGTAATACAATTTCAACCGACTCCCATTGAATAAACAATCCTTCCATTCTCCATTAAGAGTCTTCAACTGTGCAGCTCCACCTTCATTCAGTTTCCTTAAATCTACAAAGATTTTGATTTCTCCTAAGTTTTTATATTGGACCACCATAGGGCTGATCCATTCAGATTCTTCAATAGGTTCTATGATTCTTTCTTCCAGCATTCTATCCAATTCAATATTAACTTTCTTCTTATACTTGGGATTCAGTCTGTAGGGTCTCTTCTTGACAGGCCTTGCATCGGGTTTCAAAGGAATCTTCATTTATCCCATGGGCCCTTTTATCCCCTTCATGTCTATGAACTTGGTTGTAAACAAGTCCTGATACTCATGCAGTAGTTCTATAATCTTATCAATAGTAGCATTGTCCCAATAGTCTCTGACATTTTCCAACTTAGGTGTCTTCTCTGTTCCAATATTAGCCTTCTTAATTTTAATAGGTTGCCCAATAAAAGGTAATTCAATCCCTGGTCCGTCTATGTCTGTCTGTCCTTCAGTTTCTGTGATTTTCACATTCCTAGGATCATCATCTTCATCAGCATTAATATTATAACAACTATGTAATCGCTAAAGGGGTTAAGTCCATTCATCTTCTTCTTGTTTAAAAGGGAGGTTAGGTGCCTCCTCAAAGATGTTTTGTCTTACAATTTGTAAATCCTAATCTACTGTGGGGTACTGAGTCTCAAATAAAAATGTAGCTATAAAGTTTTGATTGATACCATACCAATCTGAAGTGCCTAAGCACAGTTCTGCTTGAAGATACCAGTTGATAGGCATAGTATCCAAAGTGTTAATGAACTTATGTACCCATTGTTATTTAGGCATATTGCTCCAAGATTCCTCACAACTTATCACATGGTCCTTAGGACAGCTCTGACCTGTGTATCGAACTTTGCAACCTTCAACTTGGTATGAAAAGTGCATTGTCATCAAGGTGATACATTGTACCCACTCTGCAATGTTCTTCTTGTGTGTTCCCCACCATCTTGCTGGCATTGCTTTCAAGGCTTCATCTAGTGCCAACAACCTCTGTTGTACCTTCAAATTCTAATAAAAATGTCTCTAAATTATTCAAACCATCAAATGTAGCGAGATTACTTACTTTTGTACCAATCCAGCGAACTGCCTTGGTAAATCTAGAACATCTCCGTGTAGAGACTTGATACATTCTATTATGCCAATTCTCCAATGCTTCTTCTGAATCTAACAAGCATGCAGTTTCACTTCGCCATCTTAAATTTCCATTTGTTGTAGGATTAATGTAATCTTGCTTTCTTGTTGTCAGTTTGTAGATATTTTCTAGCTCATAGGCGTGGTCTTCTTCTCTTATAGGTTATGTGTATATGTGACCATTGGGATCAAGAGGTGTGATGAAACTAAGGTCATCACCTTAAAATTTCAATCTTCTCTTTTTTATGTCAACAACAGTTGAATTGTTGAAATCCCAATCAATACCCAATAGCGCAGGATAAGGGCAACTATCGTCAACAATCTCAATCACTTTGAAGTCTGCAAATGTCCTTACCCTGTCAATTTCCACAGGGACATGCTCCAATATTCCAAAGGGGCTCATTGCATGTTGATTATCCATCCTAAGCCTAATAGGAGAGTAAATCAACTTAGGTTTTCCCATCAGTGCCCAGGTCTTCTTCGTCATAACATTGACTTCTGATCCCAAGTCGAGGACCACATAATCTATGTCGTAGTCTCTGATCTGAGCATTAAGGTGTAGTTTCTTTTTTGTCCTCCTCTTTCTAGATACTTGATGCACAACTCTATTCAGCAGAGGATCTACCCTTTCGATGTCATACTATATTATCAAGTGTTGTAGTTCTTTCACATCTCTTTCATATTTAATCAACTCAATACACGTATACAAGAAGCCTACAAGCTTGCTTACTTATTTTCCTTGCCCGGGTGAGGCAGATTGATAAACTGCCAGAGGCATCTCACATTCTCTTTCTTTTGGTTGTGCCCTAGATGAAGAAGCATGTTCTCCTACAAATTCTCTTCTTGCTTCTTAAAAAGTCTTCTTTTCTTTCCTTGGATCAAACAATTGTTTCTTCTTTGCAACTCTTCTGATCCTTGATCCCTTTGTAGTCTTTCTTGGAGTCACTCGATCTTCTCCTGTAACAATGCCTCCTCTAGTAATAAAAACAACTCTGGGATCCTCACCATGAGGTTCACCTGATATTAGTTGTACTTGCTGGTTTCCACATCATCTTTCTTGAATTTTGGCTAATAATAATGGGCAGACTTCAATGACATGTTCAAATGAGTTACAGTATTTGCAAGTAGTACAAGGGTTCTGACAATCTCTTTCCAAATGACCTAGTTGGGCACAGTTATAGCAAATAATCTGACCTCAACCTCGACCCATGCCTCCTCCTCATCCTCTTCCTCTAAATCCACTGCGAGGGTTCAAGTTTCCTCTTCCTGGGGAATTGAACTGTGCAACACTTCCTTCTGACTGCATTTATCCTTGAATCCTATATGTATCCCTTGACCTTTAATGCAAGAGGTGATAATCCCTATAGTTCTTCTCATCATGCCCCACATATTTACAAAAAGTGAAATAACAATTGGTAGGTGTCTGGACATATTTCTGCATATAATAACATTCACCAGAGCGATGTCTAGTTCTACATACCTTGCACCAGGGTAAGGTAGCTTGCTTCAAGGGGTTAGGTGCTCCATAGGCCAAGTAATCATTAAATAAAGGATAGTTCTCTTTGTCATGGCCCTCTGATTTACATCTAATACACCAGATATCTTCTCTTTTCTCCTTTCCTTTGTCCTTCTTCATATCTTCAACTTGTAGAGATAAATTAGTTAGTTGGTTCAAGATCTGGCTCATACCTGGGCTTGATTCTCCTACAGGGGTTGCTTATAGTTTCATGGAAATATCCAATGCCTCAGCTTGTGAAGCTACTTTATATTGCATCAGAGGGACTCTGATGTGTGGTAGGAGGGAAGCGATCAACCATTCCTTATTATGTTCATCTGGGATCTGAAAAGCCAAATGGTCTGTCAAGTTCTTAAACCTCTGATCAAACTCCCAAACAACTTCAGTTACCTTTTGTTTAATTTCCTTCAACTCTGTAATTCACTATGACTCTGAATTAGGATTCTTGAACTCTGCACTCAATGCAGTCTTAATGTCATTCAGTGTTTTAGGCTATTTGGGTCTTGAAGAAAACTTCATATACCATCTCAGGGCGCGGTCCCTCAAGATAGTACTAAACAGAGTTATCTTAACAGCTTCATCAATGACTTTCTTAATGCTCCATATAGCTTCACATAAGAACCATTGTTGGTCAAGATATTTAGATCCATCTCCACTAAAGATAAGCAGCCTCATTTCATCTGCCATGGACTTCCCTGGGTTTCTCGACTGAGTATGTACTAAACTTCTTGTAACAGTGCTTTGAGTGCTCTAATTACTCTGGTTACTCTGGTTACTCTGGCTACTTGATGTTGCTAAAACAACATGAGGAGTAATAGTACTTACTTCGGTAGTAGGAGCAGTCCCTGAAGTTTCTGGTTCTCCTTGGTGAAGTTCTTCAGTCTCTACTTCCTCTGCCCTTGCGGACTCTGAATGCTCTTCGTCTGATATCTCTGCTTCTTCTCCATTGTAGAATCCCTCTTCTTCATAATTCTACTTAAACAAGTTCGCAAGAGGAACCTCTCTGAATTATCTCCCACTGCGCATGTGTCTAGCCTTTGTATCACTGTCGTTGTCTAAATTCTTGAACATTAGCCTTAAAATCCGACTGATTACTATATCTTCAATATATTCTTCTCATTAAATAGCATCTTGATATTCAACTTCAAAAAGTGTAGAAACTTTCCCCTAGGTCCCTTAAAGAAATATCTCTCTGCTTGGCTATATGACTCTACTTTGTCAATAGATAACTCAATAATGTACCCTCCAATAGTGCTATCAAATCAGAGATCCACTGCTCTTGACATGGCGTTATCAACTCTCTTAACCTTCTTGATTAGCATCGACATCCAAACCACTGGTGGTCTAGATCTAATTTCAAACTGAGTGTCTTCTAGTCTGGCTAACCACTCATATAAATCCTTATGAACTCTTCCAAAGAAGATCTTGTGCACATCAGTAAAGATGTACCTTCCCAACCAGTCTTCTGTACTAATGCTAGGATTCTTGTTCTGAGCTTTGACGAAGTCTCTTTCTTGTTCTTATATTCACTTCTGAATATCTGTCTTCGATGGAAACCACCTTGAAATTCCCTCAAGAAGATCTCGGTCCCGACAACGGAACCATTTTTTGGCACAAGGGAAGACCTAGGGTTCAACTCTAATAGCAAACCAACAAACCCTAACTACTGGCCCTTTCGAAAACACCTGCGAAGCAGATGAAGTCTCACCTGAAGTAGCAATAGGGGGGTTGTAGGACAGAGGTGTCTACAACTGGAGGAAATGCAAAGTGAATCCAGAACAACAATATAGTTAACCTAGCTATACTTAACAATATTATGCATACTTTACGGTGTTATATCTATGATCTAACAACCATGCAATAACAGTATAATAGAAAGCAAATAACACAACATCAACCACAAAGAACAACAAGATTTACATGGTTCACCCCCTCCCTTGGGATACATCCACAGAACTGTGTTTCTTGATATATTAGATGAAACCATACAGTTCTATCTGTGCACTTAGCTGTAGATCTCTCTGTCTCTTTCTCTCCCCTCCCTACGCACCCAGCTGTAGGGTTGATCTTCGCACCCAGCTGAAGATCCAGAATAGAGACGCTCTTACAACAAAACACTTCTCTCCCTCACAACAAAAATAATCATAACCTTTAACCAACAACAACCCTCTAAACTCTTCTAGAACTTTATTTATTCATTTACATGATTCTTGGACAACCCTAGACCGAAGTCTAGGTGTCAAAACCCTAGACGCCAAAACCCTAGGTTCCAAAAACCTAGGTCCACATAACCCGCGTTCTAAGGGCTTTGCTAGATTGTCCTTCCTTATTTTCTGCGAGGTGCTCCAAAGCACCCATTGGTGTCTTATTCCACTCATTGATTTTTCCACGATCCATATTCTTTGTTGACCTATCTTCCTTGATATTCTCTTTCAACGGCTCACTTTTCCTTACTTCACTCCTTCTTTTCTGCTTCTTTAACCACTTCGAGCCTTCCTCAATTTGTGTGCCTTCTGCACTATTCGTACTTCATATTTATTCTTCCTTAGTTTTCACTTTCTTCCTTAATACATAACCAAGGGCCAATACAAAGCAATGGTCTCCATTGTGTTGACTACCCGAGGGAGAAGGAAAAGCGTTTGTTGAATCTGCATCTTGATGAGTTGTTTGCCTTGTTGGAGAAGTTGGGCTACTTAGCTTGTTGAAGGTCTTCATGAACATGTGGCTGGAATAGTTGGACCTTTTTAACCATTATGGATACATGAGATGCCTGTGTGCAGAAGGAATCTTTACACTTTGCTACAATCTTGTTGACCTTCTTCTGTTGGATAGAAGGTGCTTGGGTTGAGGTTGTAGTGGTTGCAGTATCCTTTTGTTCACCTTTTGAACAAATTGTGAAGAAGCTGAATTTTGTAGTATGAGATACTACCTTGAGGCACTGTTTAGGTGGAACAGTAGTTGAAACTGCCCCTAGTATTCTGTAGAGATGACCCTCAAAGAAACAATAACACTGCGGGGTCGAGACTCATAAACAACATGGCACTTCTACATATATGGTTGGCCCAAGAGAACATCATAGACATCCAGTGGGTAAACATCACATAATACCTCATGTTTGAAGGGTTGGATGTCATATGACAATCGACATTGTTGGCTGACACAGAGATCTCATCCCTAGTGAAGCCACCCGATGTTGTATGGCTGCAGGTGTGGTGTTGTCGACAATCCCAACTAATTGACGACCTCTGCTGAGATGAGTTTCTTATGGATTCCACTATCTGTTAACTCCCAAAGTAAAACCGTCTTTTCGGTTGAACTTTGTA
>SNQJ01S0074131.1:18266-37438 GCA_010110895.2 Picea sitchensis | reverse complement strand
ATTAAGCATAAAATAATGAGAAAGGACGTTGTATACCTTGGAATGATCAGGTGAAATGATGGTATAAGTCAAAATGCAGGTGATGAAGGGTAAAATAATAGCAAAAAGTATGGGCAAAAAGGGTACAATATGTGGTCCTAACACCAGCCAACTCAGCGCACATTCAATGGGACGAAGAGAGGCAGATCCCTCTTGTTTCAAATTTTAAATTTGAATTAAATGTTTGTAAGGTCGTGGAGCCATTAGGCCATTTGAAATGCACCAATTGTAGTTAAGATAAATCCTTAAATGGTCGTAAGGCAGGATCTAGCTCCGGTCTGGACTAGACAACCATTAATTGTAAATTCAATGTAATTGAATAGAGTAGGTGAGATGGAGGGAAGAGCTAAAAGAGCCCCCTCATGTAAAATATATTAGATATCATTTCGAGTTAGTTAGTGAGGAGAGTAGTTAGAATCTTCATGAGAAGAGTAGATGGAGAAGGAGCCGAGACTCTGTAAAAGTATGAGCTCAGGAACACATTGCAAAGAAGGCATTTTACATATTAATACAAACAACGATTTCCTGCATGTTATTCTGTTGTTGAATGAATTTCTTTATGTGTTCATTATATGCTGTGAATGTATGTTAGTAGGAATTTGCAGGGAAAGATAGGTTCTACTATCTGCGGGTTCTTTGATTTCAAGTTTGGGAATCTTTGAGGGTTCATGCCAAGAGGGCGTGACAGAACGCTGTGGGTTCTGAGAGCCAGTGCATAGAGTGCACTTCCAATTCTCTAGAATTTGGACAAGGACGCGCCAGGAGGATGCACTAGATGAATTCTTAAACTCAAGAAGAAACCTCAAGGTTGCTGAACATCTTGGAGGGGATATTGTGTAGAGGAAAAGCACAGGATAGACCAGAATCATTGAGGGATTATGTAGAGGCTCTGCCAGGAGGGCATTGACTAGGTGTAGGAAGAGCACAAAGAAGAAAGAACTACTGAGGGTTATGTAGAGATTTTCTAGGAGGGCATTGAGCAAGTGTAAGGAGTGCATAGAGGAACTCTTGTTGGAGTTCAGAAGGAAGATAGAGCTACTTAGAGTTTTGTAGACCTCTTCCAGGAGGGCATTGAGAAAGTGAAAAGAGAGCATAGGAAAGAACTCTTTTGAGTTCTAGAACAGAAAGGTGTCCAAGGGATGGGATCTTCACAGGGTTATTGAATACCCTGGAGGCTCAACAAGGAGTTGCTTGATCAAGAGACTGCCAAGAGGGAATCGGATTCTCCATCTGAGGGAGAAGAAAGGGTCAAGCCCCTTAGATTTCTAAGAAATAGAAAAGCTCAGGACAGATAGCACCTTCATGTGAGCAGAGACCCTGTAGGAATTTCAGAGGTCGAGGAAACCTTTCAAGGTTTCAGAGAAGAGAAGATCAGGAGGAAAAGTTCCTTTGTGCACAAGAGTGACAGCTGCAAGGGGTGCAAAAGTCAAAGAATCCTTCGAGGATTCAAAGAGGACAAAGCTCAGGAGGGAAATCATTTTCAAAGAACGCGGACAGAAGCCGAAGTCATAGGCTTTGTAACAGTAGGAGAAAAGGCTGGGATCCTTGATAAGTCAAATTCTTCCAAGGTTCAGGAAGAAATAGAGTGCTCACAAGGAGGAAAGCATAGTAGCCATCGGATTAGGGGAGGATAAGATATGGACGATTGAAGTTTCATGTCTAGGAAGCAGTGGGAGAGCATAGCGGAAAAGAGTAGATCCGGGCTATCAGATCTAGCTCAGATAGTCGATAGCCATCGGATCTGGGAGAAATTGCATGAGGTTTAATCCTCGTAAGTGAATAGGGGAACGAAAGGCCTATATAGGAATTTTGGATATCAAGAGATACAAAGGGCAAGAGTTGGGACTCTTGACCCACGAAGTCTCGAAGACATCAGAACCATCCATCTAGGAGGACACATGTCATGAGATCCCCATATCTCGAGGATTCGACATCGGAGAGTGGAACAGGGAAGTCTTTTGACTTCACGACTTGTGAAGTCCCGAGGTGATCAGTACTGTCCATCTATGGAGGATGTGTGGCAATGATTAGGGAACTCACGGGAGTTCGAAGGACCATTGGGTTATCTCATGGATTCAGAGTTCGGGAGTTTGGAGAGGGCAGACCAAGATCTTGATTTCACGAAGCTCCGAGTAGCAAGGAGTAGAGATAGCCATTGGATCTAGGTGATAGGAAGAACACTAGATCAGAACCTTCACCATATCATGCACTTGGGGGATTTAGAGGTTGGGAGGAGTCATTTTTTACTGTAGAATTTGCAAAGTAGTGAGAGCCGAGAGCTCATGTGAATGCATGGTACAACTATCAGGCAGGAACAGTGTGGTTGAAAAGTGGCAAGAATCCATGTAAGAGGTTGAGGATAGTGGAGAAGACAGGTGGCGTAACAACATATGCCAAGGGAAGGTGGAAGAGGTGACAGGCGAAGGACATGCATCACCAGGGAAAGGATTCAACACCCTGTTGACTTCTCATGCTTCGAGTTCTCATAAGAAAGGAGCAAAAAGGCTCAACAAACCAACTCACGAAGTCACAAATTGTGAGTAGGTTCTAGTACTTAGCCTAGTGGGTGGTTATGCATAGAAGGTGCTAACCCAGAGGGAGCCATACCCGTATCATAATATCAGGTTTCAGAGGTTTGGAGGAGGAGGAGTCGAGGGCTTTGACTTGTGAACTTGTGAGATTGTGAGTTTGAGAAAGGCGTTTGTGTTAAGGAGTTGCTCGGAGCACTGTGGTCATTCAGAGAAAAGGGAAGCTCATGCCTAGTTCTTGTTCACACATGTGGAGTTTCTAAAGGACCTATGGATTGGGTTCATTGGGTCTCTAGGAAGGCCGAAAGGACCATTTTGGTTTTGCAGATACGATAGGAAGAACGATCCTATAGTGGATCTTGGCCCGAGGGTTCGAGGGTAGGGGGTCTGCACCAGTTGTGGTATCAGAGCCACTTTTTGTTTGTATATTGCAGACAGAAGGAGGCAAAGTAGAGAAGAGAAAGATAATACTATGATACACACCAGTTGTGGTATCAGAGCTTGATTATGTTTGTATATTGCAGGCAGAGGAAGCGAGAGGAGAAGGAGAATACTCTGATATACGTTATTTTGGTATCAGAGGCATCTTGTAGAGATAGGCAGAAGAAGACAGAGTATTGGGAATTCTATGGTGATTGTTTTCAGGTAGACAACAGTCAAGAAGATATTTAGGAGGACTAAAAGGAGAGGATGGAAACACTTAGGGTTGTAGAGTGACAACAGATTTTCCTAGAAGGCATACAGATAGAAGGTAGCGAGATGGCTACTGAAGGCCATGCACATGGTGGAAAGAAGAACCGTCAGCAGCAGGAAAATGCTGTGAGAGACAAAGAACTCACTGAGATCAGAGCGAGGATGGAGATTCTGGAATTGCAGATGCAACAAAATGCTAGGTCAAGATGAGTGTATGAATGGCCCATGAAGACAAAAGAAAAATGGCCAGTTAGGGAATTGGTGGCCAAAAGACAGTAGAGGTTGTTAAGGGGATGGTTGAGGCATGATAAACACCTCAACGGACCAGAGGAGGAGATGGTTCAGGTCTGTGAACCAGAGGCTGGGAGAAATCTCAATGATGTTGGGGATGAATTGAGATCAGCTGAAGATCTCAAAGACTTCCAGGAGGGGAGAGAAAAAATTCCCAATTGCCAAGAGGGAAATGAAATGAGGTCGTTGCAGGATCTCATAGACTGTCAGGAGGACAACGAAGGAATTTCACATTTCTAGGAGGGAAATGAGATGAGATACGAGGATCTCATAGACTGCCAAGAAGGCAGTAGAGAAATCCCATATTGTAGGATGGCAAGGGAGAGCTCAGAGTTGAGTTCATATCAGCAAGGACAGCTAAAAAAGAAGGAGGATCAGAGAAGATGAGATCAGAGCTGAGTTCATATCAGCAAGAACAGATGACAAAGAAGGAGGATCAGAGGAATCTTCTGAGGGTTGGAGGAATTAATATATTCCTACCATTTAGCCCAGTTGAGGCCATAGAAGATGTTGCATATGCAACAACAGTAGGTCGACAACCAACGGAGACTATCAAAGAAATGGAGTAGATATTAGAGGTTTCCCAAGTGGAGGAAGATGAGTATTATGAGGAATGACTCATCATTTTCGACCAGAAAGTTGAGAAGACTGTAGCATTGGATCTTGCAGCAGTAGAAGAAGAAGAAGCAGACAACATGAGTTTTGTTGATCTGTGTGAGAATATTGAAGCCCTGAAGAGAAGGGTTATAGTGTAGAGAATACACATCAAACAGGTGAAGTTGGAAGCAGATGCAGGAAAATAATACTAGCTTGAGGAGTAGCTAGAAGGAGTTGGACTTGAGCCAACACAAGGAGAAATGATAGAAGAAAAGATGTCAAAGGGAAAATATGAGCAACAACTCAGTAAGGATACTGCAGAATTGGATTCTGTAGTAGAGTGGCAACTCAATTCCACAAGAGATGGAGAAGATGGCATGGGATATCATGATGATCTGCCCATTTGTAGAAAGAAGTTGCAGTAGAGGAGACTACATGAAAAAAACCAGCCACTAGAGTAGCTAGATGAGGTGATAGATGACATCAAAAGGATGATATTGGAATTAGCAGAAGCTAAGAAGGAGGGACACAGTAGCAGAGTAGAAAAATCAACAACAACAGAGAGATGGAGCAGAGGTACAGCTCCAAAGAGTTGTTTGGGATACAGGAGGATTTCAACAGCCAGGGTGGAGAGCTCATGAGTAGGAGCTTGTAAATTTTTCAAAGAAGAGGAGTATGATGTAGGAGAATCACTCCAAATCCCAGCTACACACTAGCCAACCAGCCAACTCAGCGTGCATTCAATGGGACGAAGAGAGGTGCAACCCTCTCATTTCAAATTTTAAATTTTAATTAAATGTTTGTAAGGTTGTGGAGCCATCATGCCATGTGCAATGCACCAGTTGTAGTTAAGAGAGCCTTAAATGGTTGTAATGTTGGATCTAGCTCTGATATGGACTAGACAACCATTAATTGTAAATTCAATGTAATTGAATAGAGTAGGTGAGATGGAGGGAAGAGCTAAAAGAGCCCCCTCATGTAAAAGATCTTAGATCTCATTTTGAGTTAGTTAGTGAGGAGAATAGTTAGAATCTGCGTGAGAAGAGTAGATGGAGAAGGATTCAAGACTTTGTAAAATTCTGAGCTCAGGAACACATTGTAAAGAAGGCATTTTACATATTAATACAAACAACAGTTTCCTGCATGTTATTCTATTGTTGAATGAATGTCTTTATGTGTTCATTATATGCTGTGAATGTATGTTAGTAGGCATTTGCAGGGACAGATAGGTTATGCTATCTGTGGGTTCTTTGATTTTAGGTTTGGGAATCTTTGAGGCTTCATGCCAAGAGGGTGTGATAGAACACTGCGGGTTTTGAGAGCCAGTGCATAGAGTGCACTTCCAATTATATGGAATTTGGACAAGGACGTGCCAGGAGGATGCACCAGATGAAGTCTTAAACTCAAGAAGAAACGCCAAGGTTGTTGAACATCTTAGAGGGGAGACTGTGTAGAGGAAAAGCACAGGATAGACCAGAATCATTGAGGGATTCTGTAGAGGCTCTGCCAGGAGGGCATTGACTAGGTACAGAAAGAGCACAGAGAAGACAAAACTACTGAGGGTTCTGTAGAGCTCTGTCAAGAGGGCATTGAGAAAGTGTAAGGAGTGCATAGAGGAACTCTTGTTGGAGTTCAAAAGGAAGACATAGCTACTTAGAGTTATGTAGAGCTCTGTGAGGAGGGAATTCAGAAAGTGTAAAGAGAGCATAGGAAAGAACTCTTTTGAGTTCTGGAATAGAAAAGCATCCAAGGGATGGGATCTTCACAGCGTTGTTGAATACCCTACAAGCTCAACAAGGAGTTTCTTGAGAAAGAGACTGCCAAGAGGGCATCAGATTCTCCATCTGAGGGAGAAGAAAGGGTCAATTCCCTTAGAGGTCTGAGCAATAGAAAATATCAGGATAGATAGCACCTTCATGTGAGAAAATACCCTGTAGGAATTTCAGAGGTCGAGGAAACCTTTCAAGGTTTCAGAGAAGAGAAGATCAGGAGGAAAAGTTCCTTTGTGCACAAGAGTGACAGCTGCAAGGGGTGAAAAAGTCGAAGAATCCTTCGAGGATTTAAAGAGGACAAAGCTCAGGAGGGAAAGAGTTTTCAAAGAACATGTATAAAATATGAAGTCATAGGCTTTGTAACAGCAGGAGCAAAGGCTGAGATCCTTGATAAGTCGAATTCTTCCAAGGTTCGGGAAGAAATAGAGTGCTCACAAGGAGGGAAGCATAGAAACAGTTGGACCAGGGGAGGATAAGATATGGACCATTGAAGTTTCACGTCTAGGAAGCAGTGAGAGAGCACAGTGGAAAAGAGTACATATGGGCCATCAGATCTAGCTCAGATAGTCGATAACCATCGGATTTGGGAGAAATTGCATGAGTTTTAATCCTTGTAAGTGAAGAGGGGAACAAAAGGCCTATATCAACATTTCGGATATCGGGAGATACAAAGGGCAAGAGTCGAGACTCTTGACCCACGAAGTCCTGAAGACATCAGAACCGTCCATCTAGGATGATGCATGTCACAAGATCCTCGTATCTCGGGGATTCGGCATCAGAGAGTGGAACAGGGAAGTCTTTTGACTTCACAACTTGTGAAGTCCCAAGGTGATCAGGACCTTCCATCTGTGGAGGACGCATGGCAATGATCATGGAACTCATGGGATTTTGAAGGACCATTGGGTTATCTGGTGGATTAAGAGTTCGGGAGTTTGGAGAGGGAAAACCAAGCTCTTGATTTCATGAAGCTCTAAGTAGCAAGGAGTAGAGACAACCATTGGATCCAAGTCACAGGATGACTATTGGATTAGAACCTTCGCCATATCGAGCACTCGGGGGATTTGAAGGTTGAGAGGAGTCAATTTTACTGTAGAACTTGTGAAGTAGTGAGAGCTCGTGTGAATGCATGGTACAACTGTCAGGCAGGATCCGTGTGGTTGAAAGGTGGTAAGAATCCATGTCAAAGGTTGAGGATAGCAGAGAAGATATGTGGCATAATAGCATATGCCAAGGGCAGGTGGAAGAGGTGACAGGCGGAGGACATGTGTCACCAGGGAAAGGAGTCAACACCCTGTTGACTTCTCGTGATTCGGGTTCTCGTAAGAAAGGAGCACAAAGGATCAACAAACCAACTCACGAAGTTGCAAATTGTGGGTAGGTGCTAGCACTTAGCCTAGTGGGTGGTTATGCGTGGAAGGTTCTAACCCAAGGGGAGCCATACTCGTATTGCAATCTCAGTATTTGGAGGTTTGAAGGAGGAGGAGTCGAGGGCTTCGACTCACGAACTCGCGAGATCGTGAGTTTGAGAAAGGCGCTTGTGTTAAGGCATTTCTTGGAGCACTATGGTCATTCGGAGAAAAGGGAAACTCGTGCCAAGTGCTTGTTCACACAGGTGGAGTTTCTAAAGGACCTGTGGATCGGGTTCATTGGGTCTTTAGGAAGGCCAGAAGGACCATTTCGGTTCTGCAGATACGATAGGAAGAATGATCCTGTAGTGGATCTCAGCCCAAGGGTTCGAGGGCAGGGGGTCTGCATTAGTAGCCTTTTGGAGAGGCCGAGATGTAGGTTCCTTTAGTGAGGCAATGTTAGATGATGAAGGGGTCATGCCATAATGACTAGCATTTTCCATGGCCTAGAGTATCATTGACGATATCATAGGCTAACATGAGATCACCTTCATTGAATGAGTGGAGGTTGACATGGTGGTCAAAGGTGGCTTTGGAGCATTTTTTATCGGCCTCATTGTGTTGTAATGAAAATCGATGGTATTCATCAAGTGACTCTAAGGTCAGTATGCATTGCTCCATTGGAGCAGTGTCAGGTAAGAGCTCTATGGAAATGCATAACATGGGGATTTCACACTCAATAGGGAGGGTGGATTTGATCCCATGGATGAGGTGGAATTGCATAAAATTGGTGGCATTTTTTACTGCCTTGCAATAATCCCATAAAGAAGAAAACAACATATGATGTCAATTGGTCTTTTGTTTGTTGATGGTACATTCTAGCATCATTTTGAGGACTTTATTGACAACCTTGACCTATTTGTTGGATTGGGGGTAGTATGGGGAGGTGCAATCATGGGTGAAGCCTAATTTTGAGGAGAGTTATGCAAATATCTCATTCTCAAAATGTTTACCATGATCAGAAACTAACTGTTGTGGGACTCTGAACCAACTAATGACATGGTTGAAGAAAAAACACATTATTGTGTCAACCATGTTGATAAATGTGGGCATAGCTTCGACCCATTTGGTAAATTAATCCACTGTCACGACAATGTACTTGTGTCCATTACTAGATGGAGGATGGGAAGTCATGAAGTCTATGCCCCATTTAGAGAAGGGGTCGACTATGATGACTAGGTGTAGGAGAGTTAGTGGAGCTTGTGCTTTTCTTACATAAAGTTGGCATTTGTTGCATCGTTTGACAGTGTGGATGCAGTCATGAAACAAAGTGGGCCAGAAGTACCCTGCTTGAATGATTTTTTTGGGCAGTGGACATGCCCGAGAGATGACCACTGCAAGCGCCACTGTGGAAATCATTCAAGACTTTTTTAGCTTCGTCGATGGTAAGACATCATTGAAGGATGGTATTGACCCTGTGTTGATAGAGAATGTCTCCGATGACGAGGTATTGGGGGGCTTGATGGTGAATGCGTTGATGATGATCTTGAGAGAGATGAGACCTGAACTTCTGTGTATGAAGGTAGACAAGGAGGTCTCCATACCTGAGGTCATTGGAGGGGATGAATAAGAGGTGTTCATCTAGGAAATCCTCATTAATCGAGGAATCTTTGGTGTTCGAGGGAAAAGATGTAATGAGTTCAACTAGGACCAAAGATTTATTGATTTTGGGAGTAGAGAATTCTATATCGTATTCCTGGAGGATAACGATCCATTGGGAAAATTTTCCATTAATCTGTCATCGACTAAGAAAGTATTGCACGGGGTTGGAATCTGTAACGACCTTGGTAGTTCAAAGAAGAATGTAATGTCGCATTGTTTGGGATGCGAGGACGATGGATAACACAAGTTTCTCATCATGATTATACTTTAGGGGTGCCCCTGAAAGGTTTTTACTAATGTATTAAATCACATGTTCACATTCGACGAGGACTCCTGCTACTGAAACACCAGAGGCTGATAAGTAGAGGAGGTAATCACGATCATAGTCCGGGGGACTAATCAAAGGGGTGTTGGATAGGGCAGATTTTAAATCATCAAAAGTTGTTTGAGCATGTTTGTCCCATCGGAATGGGATATCATGTCGCAGTAGGTGGAGAAAACGATGTGCACGAGTGGCATGGTTTGGGACAAAGTGACATAAAAAGTTGTCTTTGCCTTGCAATCTCTACATTTGGCATAAATTCCTAGTTGGTGGAATTTTTGTGATAGCTTGGACCTTGAGGGGGTCCAAAGTGATGCCATGTTGGGAGACAATGAACCCAAGGAGGCATCTGAAAATGATGCAAAGGACGCACTTAAGGGGGTTCAAGAAGATATTATATTGGCAACATCGTTGGAAAATGATGCGTAAGTCATCTAAATGTTGGGTTCATTTTTTGGATCGAGTAGTGAGGTCATCCAAATAAGAAAGGATGATGGGAGAAAGATCATGGAAAACATAGGTCATAGCCCATTGAAATGTATCACCTACATTTGTGACCCCAAAAGGAATGACGCGATACACAAAGGTACCCTAAGGGGTTGTAAAAGAAATTTTGTACTGATCTGCTGGGTGGATTTGAATTTGATTATAGTCAGAGAACCCATCCATGAAGGACAATAATTCATGGTCGGAACAATCATCGATGATGTGGTTGATGAAAGGGGTGGGGAAGTTGTCTTTGGGACAAGTGTGGTTGAGATGGAAAAATTCTCTACAGACGCGAATAGTTCCTTGTTTTTTGTTAACAGGGATGGGGTTGGAGACCCACAAAGTGTACGCAATGGGGTAAATGAAACCAACAATGCATAACTTGTCAATTTCGACTTTGATAGCCGCAACTTTGGATGGGTGGACAGGGTGTTGTTTTTTACAAATGGGGGCAATATTTGGCCAGGTCTTGATTCAATGTTCGACTATAGAAGGATCAAGGCATGGAATCTTCGTATATGATGAAGAAAAAATATCTCGGTATTCCTGAAAGAGAGATATATAAGCAATGATCTCTTCAGGGGAGCATGCGGTGCCAATGGTAATCTCTTCTATGATGTCTGGTTTAATGGAAATGTCAATTTTGACTGTGGGGGAGATGTTGTCCATGTTTTCTTCTTCAAAAGCATTAGGGGTAGGGATAGGGTTTTTGAACTAGTCAATATGTCCCGACGAAAAAAAATCCTTGGTTTTGATTGTGCACAGGGAGGCTTGGGTAGGGGGGTGAAAGGCCTCTTGTAAGGGGAAAAGTGCTCGATGATGGAGCACATTCCATGGGAAATCGGGGGTAGTTAGTTCCTCCAAGATATCTTCATCGCAATGGAAAATGTGAGAATACATGAGATCCTGGGAGATGGCAGGGGGGACCATCAATGGGTAAGTGTTATTTTCCTCAAGGGATGAGGATGTAGAAGGGATATCATGTATAGGGTGTGATGGCTCACTTGACATAAACCAAATGTCACGATACTGTGGATGGTAACTCATTCGCGTGGAGACTGACGAAGAAATATAACAAATGTCAATAATGTGAGCAATAGTAGGGGGAGCCTGAGGGGGCACAGGAAGAGATGTGTGGCATACTGTGACTAACATTTATTGGAATTGAGGTAGAGCTAGGAAATTATGAGTTTAATGGCCATATTTAGAGCATATGGCATAAGTGAAATTGGTTCGTAACCCTTTCTTGCGCATGGTTGAGGACTTCATAGTAGCAATGAAAGTACTTGGTGGAGTGGTAAGAAATGGGGTTTATTTGGGGAGATGGAGTAGATTGTGTAACTCAAGAAGAGTAGGATATATATTAGTGAGTTTTCCTTCTCTTTCACATAAGGTACAAGGAGGTTGAGCTCTGGGAAGGAGTGGAGCTATGATCTCGTTCTTCCTTCTTCTGCCCCAATGGTAGTGGTGTTGCTGCTAGTTGGGGGTGAGGGTGGTGTGGTAGGATCTTGTATTGGGATATTAATTGGTAATACCTATGTATGAGGAGGGAGATATGGTGTAGGAACCATATCGGGTGGATGGATATACTATACAGGGATGGTGAGAACCATGTTGGGAAGGGTGTGAGTAGCAACTACCTGGAATGCTTAGACTGTAGGTGGGGGGTAGAAGAAGGGGATTTGGGTAATGTCTCCCAAACTAGGATTTTCCCTTAGAGGGGGGGAAATCCAGGACAAGTGGTTCGGTGGTGGTGTCAGGGAATTCCTGGGGTAGTAGTTCGCCAACTGGTGGGAAATCCAGGACAAGTGGTTCGGTGGTGGTGTCAGGGAATTGGGTAGTAGTTCGCCAACCTGGGTGGTGAAACTTCAATGTGGGGCTCAAGAGAGGAGTACCATTCATGATATTTGTTCCATTAGAGGGAAACTACAAACAATTGTGCTTAAATATGAGGGTTTAGGAGAGGTGGTTCTCCATGATAATTCCCCAACAAGGATGGGTCCTTGAATATTCCAAGACCCATGTTGATGATTGAAAAAGAATATGAGCTAGTGCAGACAAGGGGGAGAATGTTATCAATGTTGGCAGAATGATTAGGCTTGTAATGTTTAAGTTGGTAGATGGTGATGATTTTCCCATTAAGGGGGAAAATCATCCTTTGAAACAAAGAAGAGGCTACTGCCTTCATAGCATACATGTAGCTATGCCCGAACAATATATTGTAATCAAGTGGGGTGTCGATAACTTCAATGTCACCAATCTCTTGTGTTGGTTTTGTCACATGGGTGAGCAAAAACACAACACTTTCATGCTTAGTTAAGTCAATTAAAAAAGACAGAGGTTTGTGAGTTGATTAGATAACCAAATACACATGAAACAAGGAAATAAGAACAAAAACAAAAACAAATAAATGTTAGAGAAGTCTGCAAGAACTAGAACCATGAAAAGAAAAAAATGACGATCATATAGCTACCAATGGATCAATATATTGATAGGCTAACACCGTAGAGAAAGGAAGGTACCCATGAATCCCCTCTTCCTCCTTGGGAGGGATATTGATTTCCCTAATAGAGATCTCTTCTCTTCAATAAATGGCAAGTAACAATGGTGAAGAAATAAAATTCCAATCCTCTCAAGAGGTGAGTGGAATGGCCCTTGCTATAGTGCTTGAATGGTTCAAATAGAAAAGAGGATTCTCCAAGAAGAATTCTTGCAACATAACAATACCTTGAAGTTATTATTTTTCTAGCAAACCCATGGCACATATTTATAGTGTCCATTCATGGAAAGATACAATTGGTTCATAGTGTAAACAAGGGGCCTTTTAGGGAACTTCCTAGCCCTTGACCATCCTCCAAGCTAAATTTTGCTCAGATCTAAGTGTCAAATCGTGTTGGGGGTCAGACTAGAAGTGGTTGAGAGGTCGACAATATTCATAAATTCTTCGTTCATGAGAAGGGCACGACTTTTCTCATAGACAGTTGTGTATCTTGCATACAGTGCACACCGAGGGTTGTGTTAGCCTGTACATTTTGTGCATTGTGTATGCGCTTCATTTGGTGAATTTGTGCACTTTAATTTTTGAACCCAGTGTATAGTTTTGTGCGTTTTGATGGATTTTGGTGTTGTAGGTGAACTAATTGTTGTTGGCATTGATGTCTTTCTTCAACCATTGTCTGCAATGTTGCAGACAATTTTTCAATGATAACACCGGGTATCATGTGGTAACGTGTATACCACATCACCCACGTGGAAGGTCCATGTGTCATGATGTGAGTGGTTCCATGTGGCCTGAAAATTTGAAATAATGGGATAGGGATCTGTGGAGGAAATGAGTGCCACATGTGTTGGAAGAAGGCCAAATCAGAAAGAAAGGCTATTTTGGGGAGAAAGGCATGCAAGAGGAAAGCGACAGCTGGAAGAAAAATAAGCACACATGCATGCATGGAATACTAAATGATGCTAGGGTTAGAGTTTTTGTAATACATTGTAATCATTGGTGAGACAAAAATATAAATAAGTAGTACTTAGGAGAGGAAAGAGAAAAAGGAGGATAAAGAGATAGAGGCTAATAAGGAGAGACAGAGGGGAGAAAGAGAGAAAGGGTATTGTAAGAACTGTATGACTCATTAAGATGATTAGCTCATGAGGGAATGCAAGACTCGATCCAGAGGGTTAGATCGCAGGATGAGGAGCCACTTGCAATCTAGTTATCCTCTGAGGGATCGAGGAGCCATTGAGGAGAGTGAGAACTAAGAATGTAAACAAATGTGACATGATATATTTTTGAACCATAATACAAGCCTAAGAGCCATATCTTTGTGTATGTAGCCCAGGAGGGGGTGAACCATGGTAACACTATGTTGTGGGATTGAATGAATGTGTCATTGTATCTGATTAATTAATGAATGGTGAATGAATGAAGTGATCAAGTAGATCTGGTATTTTCCATGCATACGTAGACTACATGTTATAAAAGGATGTTAAATAGACTAGACAAAGGTTGAGACATACAAGTACATATATCGTTCAGTCTTAGGTTGTAAAAACCTGAGTATTGCAGCCACCCATAAGAGCTATCTCGGGTGAGACTACATAGTGCACTATGTGTACTGTGTTTCCTTCTGGGTAACCAGAGGGGACAATAGTATTAATGGATTTTGTTTGGAAGCTTCTTGGTTATGAACCAGGGTCAATCTGTAATGGTAACTGGCTAAAAGGGAAGGGAAAAAACAACAAATGGTTATGTTACCAGTTGATTGGAAGGCAATGGGATTGAGCACATGAGATTTGTGGAAGGAACGTCAAAAGAATATTGAATCAGACGACAAAAGGGTGAGAAAATGCACCACTAGAAGGATATGTTGAGACCATGGAATCCCATAAAGGCAGAGATTGAAAGCTGGTTGAAGACAAAGGAGATAGAGTTTGCGCAGAAAGATAACATAAAACCCAAGTTAACACCACGCAAGTATCTGGAAAATTACATATTCACCAACTTGCATGAAGTATTTTTCTGTGAATTCCCACATATTGCAGGAGTGGATCAAAATATTGAAAGAAAACCATTAGATGAATCAGATTAGATAGCTAGAGTGGAATCCCAAAGATATCGCACAGTTACAACAGGTGAATAACAAATTCACTCACACAGTAGATTTTTGGCTTGAGAGTATTGTAGCCAGGGATGATTTTAAGGATGGAAATTTATTTTAAAATGTAGAAACCTTGGAGAATCTTACTAATCCTTCATATGCCAACTATAAATGTTTGGCGATATTTTTGTAAAAATATTCAAATTTCTAAGGATTTTATATAGTATTTATAAAATTTTGGCGATTTTTACGGTAAAATAATTTTATCCTATAGAATTTGGGCAAATCATTTTTAAAATAGAGAATCTCATTTTTGGAAAAACCATGGAAAATTATCCCATGAGCGAAATTTAGCCCCTAAAATCATCCATGATTGTAGTAGGCTTTATAATAGAATTTGCAGTAGATACCGTGAAGTCGTACAATGCAATAGAGAAAGAGTTTCTACACGGCCCTTGAGGAAGGCATATTAGATCATTGTATACTTCTATTAAGATATTGTTCTATAACAAAGGTGTAATGACAATGGATTCAGACATTTAAACTTCCTTGTGTGCATGGGGGAAGGAGAGAAGTACTGATAGGAAAAGGAGAAATGGAAGGAGAAGTGGATAAAGGAAAGAAGGAGGAAGCCTTGGACCCAATCATGATGGATGATGACCAGATCAAGTGGATCATGGCGACAAATGGAAAGATGCACAATGGAGTACCCTACCAATACAAGGTGAAAAATAAGAAGAGAGTCATAGCCGCGAGGGAAGGCTTGGAAAGTGATGAAGAGGAGGTAGAGGATCTCTGGGATGTGGAGCAAATTGAGGAAATCTTGCGCATTGTTGAGGAAAAGATATGAAATGATCTTACTCAAGAATTTTAAGATTCTTCTTGGCTAAATCAAAATAGACGGGAATGTCACCCTAGGATTATATCCATAAAAAATAAAATCCTAACTCACAAGTATGCATTACAAGTGCTTAGGCTAGTCTTTTCCTAAATAAAAGCTTGCTGGAAAATTCATTTTAATATGATTTTATGAATATAATAGTTGTTGAAAACAAGTGTAAAGACCGAAGTAAGTCACTAAGATGATAATCAAGATAGATGAGACATAAATCAATCATTTATTTCATTTCAATTCACCAAAGAGTTACTCTCTTTACAAAATCTCATACAGAAATTTCAGACCAAAGTCAATCTTAGATATCCTCGATGGAACATGCAAAAGGACCTCAAATAGAAAATCAAAATTGAACTCTAAAAATTGGATCAACTTGCCATAGATTGCTGCCCACTTGAATTTTCACAATATCCTTTGTTAGTCATGAAAACCAATTCACAAATAGATAAGTCTACACAGACTATCAAAGATAAATCAACACCTCTGAAAAACAATTGTCTGAATGATGTAATTCATTCCTGAATGTTTTTGTCTACAATAAGACCCTGCTATCATAAAAAATAATTAGGCTTATGATAAATTAAGGAATGAATGAAAACTGAACTATCTCAACATGAAATCAAAGAGAAAACCTTAGTATGCTTCTCCTTATATCCTCCTCTTGTTCCTCCCTTTCCTTTTTCCTTTAAGAAAATTAGAATTGGTTGAAGTAGTTAAACTACCTCATTAGCTAAGTTAACTAAAGACTCGACCAACCTTTTAGTTAGGGGGGGAAAGTAATAATCATAATAAGGGTTATAAATAAATAATAACTAGTAGGTGGGACCCCTAATGACTCCATTTATCTCTTAACAATCATAACATAACTAGTTAATTAAGAAACACACCCCTCCTTGTGACTCCCATCATCATATTAACATTTGACAATTTATCTCATTAATATTTGAAATTCTTTTCAAAAAATGTATTACTCATATATCCAAAGAAAACATGTCGTCCAAAACTTCTGAAGTCAACTGTCATCAACAATAAATAACATAAAAAATCAAAAACCATATTTCCCACTCTGAGATGCAATATTTCCTTGATTGTTGTTGTCACCCTTCGATTTTTCTCAATTTGCCTTTGGCTGCGCTGAGCCTTTAGGCCTAATATCATTGATCACGTGAGAACAATCATCCCTCAATTGCATCCAGGAAGACATAAATTTATTTGAGTTATTGGAGGGTGAGGAAGGGGCGGTAATGGCTTTTCCTTTGTCAAGGGCATGGTGGGCCTCAGTTTTCAAGATTTTTCTAGCATGAGAGGATTGAATTGGTGAGTGGACAGGTGCAACTTTGGAAATCTGGTTAACAGGCAGGGGAGCATGTAAGGACAAATTGGGCCAACCACGATGTTGGGAGGCTGTCGGGTGGAAAATCTCTTGCCATCCGTCATTTTCGAGAACCTCGAGTTGAAATGAGACATGAGGGGGTGCAGGAATACCAGGGGCTGTGGAGCTTTGAAGGGAGGCCTTTTAGGCCTAGGTTGGACCACTCCTTGCCCAATCCAATTGAAAAATCTAGCCTGAAACAACTGGCCTAACTCTTGTGAGTCATCATCAAAGTGTATGGAGAACCTTGGCCTTCTTGGGCCTCTGTTCCAATTACCTCTCCCTCAGTTGCCTTTGCCATGGCTACCTCGGCTGAAAAATATCATTCATGCACGCATGATTGATTAACACATAGTCATTTTAACAACCATGCATGACAAATATTTAACAATACGAAATAAATTTTGGCTCATCAACATATCAGACTCATGCAATCCAATCCATACAAATTGTTTAATTGTTGTCAATGAGCATGGGGTGAACAAAAGGTCCTAGGATATTCGAGGGGTTTGTATTGAGTGAAACATGATATAATGAGGGGGAAAAGAAACATGGTTACTATTCAAAGACAACAAGCAATCAATTGTAATGCAAACCAAAGAAAACATCACTATGATCTAACCAAGAAAATGCGACTTCCAACTACTTCAATACAAAATTCTTTTTGATTGTAATCAATTTTTGGAGTGAAAAATGAATGTGGGAAGGTGATGGATTTGTAATTAGAGAAAAGAGAAATAATGGTAGAGAAGAGAGTGGGTATTGTTCATAAAATTAATTAAGTAATCCATAAAACCATTCTTTAAAAGGAAATACACCAACCAAATGACCATTGTGACCTAAAAAAATAACTACTTTGTACAGTTCAAAAAACCTTGTGCATTGACTTGCTCACTGTTTGTAATCAAATATTTAACACAGTGTCATCAAATGAGACAATATGCATTCCACAACAATCTGTAGGGGAGCTCTGTTCTACTCATTTATCCATTTAATATTTTTTAAAAATTCCCAAATGCATAAACAATCACTTATTTCCACTCTGTTCAGTATCAAAATCGACCACTGCCCATGAATTATTTCAATCATCAAAGACAAAATCAAAGGTTGTGTTCGACTCTATCTTTTAATTCATTTAATAATTAAATTGCAATGAGGTTACACTTTCACTGATCCTGTGCATGTCTCTTCCATGAAGCATGATATTCAACAACATACATAACGGACATCCAAGTACAACCATCAATATTTTAATTGCAAATATCATGGATTGCCACTTAAACACATAGACAACAATCACCATTTCAACTCACACTATGTTGAGGAGTACGCAGACTGCTTAACAAAATGCAAGAGATTTTTTGTGACTGTACAGATCCCATTTACTTTGACTCTAAACATTCACAATGTTGGGTTATCAATCCAATACAATGAGGAAACAAAAGTATGCCCTCTCTCATAACACAAGTCGATCAAATTGCAACAAGTCCATGTTTAAAAACCCATGACTCTCTTTGATGGCACAATCAAATAATACCCATAACATATACAGTGGATGGCCATGCCATGAGTACCACGATTTCAAAAGTCACATTCGACAATTTAAAACACACAGTCACAACAAACATTAACTCAACTTATCATGTTGTAGGAACTCCACACATACCCACGCATCACGCATGAATCAATGTTGTGACTCAATCAATCAAAACTAATGATGGTTTAACAATCCAACAATTGTAATGTAAGAGACAACGACTGTGCATTAAAAGCAATTCCCCAATCAACCAATTACCATGCTGAGTTTATCAATCTGATTGTCATAATAACCAATGCAGTGACTAAATACCAAAACCAACACCACTGTTAACATACTCAATAGATACAAGCCATAAATCGAGCACTGCCAACAATATACAAACAATTCATAACAACCAACAGTATACTCGATGGCCATAACAGTTTCCTCTATCAAAACCCAGGCTTGAGAAAATGAGGGTTTGTTCTGTGGACCCACACAGGGAGACATGGAATCGAATCCCATCATTGGGTGAGAAACTCTGAACCAATGGTGCATACATAGGGTATACCACAACTAACTTTGCAAACAAGGTGATAATTCTCGTGATAGGAGAGACTATGAATGAAGGAGTAAGGCTCCATTTGATTTTGTAGCAACACTTAGAACATGTAGGGTATAACCCTCATGGTTCTCCCAATCAACCCAAGAATGATGAGATAGGACATGGCTGAGAAATAATATTTTCCTTAAGCAAGCCCTTTGGAAAACAACCATCACAACCCACTGCGTAGAATTAGTAACATGAACGAACTCATACCCAAGTGAAGCAAAGCGCAGTGACTCAAAATGTTTCAAACCAATAAACCCCATAACAACAAAACACTCGGTATGGAATACAAAAGCGCGTGTTAAGCCCTAATATTGGCTCATTACCCATTAATTGGGGCATATTATATTAGTAATGTTATTTTATTTATGTTGGCTTTAGGCCATTAGTTGTAATTATACCTCCTAGTCTCCTATATATACCAAGGAGACATTTTCATTTT
>SNQJ01S0074131.1:0-12660 GCA_010110895.2 Picea sitchensis | reverse complement strand
AGTCTCCTATATATACCAAGGAGACATTTTCATTTTGAATCATCTTGTACTTGAACATTTAAGTGGGGTAAAAGGAGGTTTCCCCCTCGAAGAGGCTTATTATCTGAAATTATCTTTTTTTCAAGGCGTTGAGTACTTTTTCTAAGGTTTTTCTATGCTATATTGATATTTGGTTCTTAACAGTGTGGAGACATCCAACCACTCTAAACCGAATGAAACCCTTCGACTAAAACCATTAAGGATGACAGAGAGCGTTTATGGACTCCAACACTCATAACGACCAATAACACTATGACTTCAAACTTTATTGTAATGAAAACCACCAACGATTCATTCCAGAAAAATTTCTCCAATTAACATAGTTTCTAGACTTAAGGAAAGAACAAACCTATACATACGAAGCCACTATCTATTTCATAACCAGAGAAAATTCATGGATGGAAAAAATACATACCTGTAACCAAGAGCACCTTAAAAATGTGAGTTGGCTGAGCAGTTTTTCCTTTGCTTGAAAATTGGAGCCTAACCACAACAAACATAGTTGAACAATAGTCTGACTAGGTTGGCATACAGTGGAAAGAGTAAGGGTGACGTGCAGTAATTGCACGTTGCCTCCATCCTTAGTCAATTAATTCCTTAGTACACACCAGTAAGTTTACATTAACTCATTCAATTAAACCATGTATCGAAACCATCACCACTAATTTCCAATAGTGTGACCCATATCAAACTTATCCATTTTCAACTTATTCCATAACGTAATCAACCATGTTTCATATAATTCAATCAAATCTCATAGCTATTAACTTGTTAGATAGGATTATCAATGATCTTTTCAATTTCAATGCATCTAGAGTAGTATATGAGGATATCTTAATTCCTTCCTTTTGCATTTTGTTACATTGCTTTTATTTCCTTCCCACTGCCCTTATGTATTGCTACTAACATGTCCATTTTGCAGATATCTAGGAACAGATAGCAATGGTAGCAATGGATAACATAGGCCATCATAACATGAAATTAGAGCTTGGAACCAAACATAACATGCCTCACCCATCATTCACTTGTCGCAATTTGAAACAACACATAACAAGACTTATTCATTTCCAATAAAACTCCAATTTCATCAATGATGTAGAATCATGTAAGCAATGTCGAAAAGGATTATAACCATGAAATAAGAACTAGACCTGATATCCAAATCTACAAGGGGGTCCCACCTACTAGTATTATTTGTATTGTTAGCTTATAATAATATGCCTTAGTAATACTTTACGGGCGAAAAAAACTCGTTGCAATTTTGTTCGTCAACAAACTGGTGACTCCACAGGGAAAGTTGTTTCCAATAGATTTAGAACTCAGAAATCATGGTATCACAGACCAAGAACAACAGGTCAAGAAGATATAATCTGAGTGATCATTTAACATGGGGAAGTGAGCGGATTTAATGGAAAAATGACAGGGAAATTGGGAATAACTCATGAAAAGTGTTACGTATGAGGGGGTTTATCCCTGTATGCATGACCATTCAACCATATTTTACTCTTTACTTCAAGGGGAGAAATTAATGGAATTTATCTTTATTTCTCAAATGGATGAAGAAATGAAATGCAGAAGCGGGAGATAACCAATCTCTTTATAAGACAACAGTGAAAGCAGATAACAAACTCAAGGGTGCTTTCAGGGGAAACATCGTAAAAACTGTGTAAGCTTGATTGTTATTGACTAACAATCCTTTGCAGGAGTGTCACTATGGCATAATTGATCCAACATCTTATTTTAACCAAGTTACTAAAAGATGGTAGAAAACCAAAATCATGACAGAAGCCAAATTGCAAGTTTAAAACAACAATAATAAAATGACAGAAACGTAAAAGCAGTAGGAAAATTTTAAAACAGAAAGCATAAATAAAACTATTCTAAATTGCAAGTTTAAAACAAAAGTAATAAAATGACAGAAATGTACAAGCAGTAGGAAATTTTCAAAACAAAAAGAAGAAATTGAACTACTGTAAAGAAGAAAAGGAAAGCGCAAAATTGAAAGCATAGATAGGTTACTAGTATACATAAGATCCAAACAACATTAGAAATTTTCACATTGGTCCCTCGTAATGTTTCAAGCGATAACCATTAGTGTTGTAGGAAAACAATTGTCCTATAAATCCCTTAGAATGTAAAAGTTAGTATCAAGGACAAAAGCAATTTTGAAAGGACCCAGAAATAACACTCGAAACTTTGAGGTAATTATAATCCCCTTAACACATATGATTAGATCATCAAGGTAGGTATGGATATAGATCAATTCATCAATGGTTGTGTGTATAGGTATTTTAAAAGATCTACTTGCATCAAGTAAGCCAGAAAATAGGCATTTATAAGTCATGGTACCCCGATTTATGATAAGCATGGTTTTGTGAACATCTTCCATTTTCCCCTTGATTTTACTGTAACCCAAAAATTTGTCAGGTAAAGGCCTCATCTATAATCCTACAATCTGTTGCAGAATCATTTTCATATTGAGGGAAGGAAAAGGGTTTCTCATAATAGCCTGACTGAAAGTGCGAAAATTAATGTAGATTCTAATATGATCAGTGGTCCTTGAAACATGTAACCAATTGGAAACCCATTCAGGGTAGACTGGAAAATTAATCCCATCCCTTAAGAGTTTTTCTACTTCATTTTGAAAGGTTTCTTTAAATGCAGAGTTAACATGTCTTTGTTTTTTCCTAGCTCATTTCACGCCTTCCTTGATGGGGATAGCATACTGTATAAGACCAGGATCAAAATCACGAAGATTCTTATAACAACAAGAAAAAACATCGTGAAATTCACCAAGTAGCTTGGTAAACCTCATTTCTTCTTTATCAGAACATTGGGCATTTATTTTAACATTGTTTGAAGATTTGAGTGCCCTAATATTCGAGGAGATGGTTTCACCCACCTTATTTCATAACTCCTCTTCTCTCTATTTCTCTTTGTTGCCTACATCACTCGATGAAAATGAACTCTCAAGAGGAGTCAATCTCTTAAGAATATTCTTGTCTTTTGTAGATATCATTTCCTTTGGCTTAAGAGGTTCACCTTGAATGAAATCATGAATTCTCTCATCGTTAGGGAGGGCCTGCCTAAATTATACATTGTAGGGACACATGGATGATATAGGGATTGAAAAGAACAATCAGGTTTGTGAGGCAAAGGTTTCTTCTTAGGAGAGGTTGCAAAGACATCTAATTGATCAACCATTGAATTCACCTCCCTCTTAACATGAGTGATGTTGAAAGATAATAGGTTTGAGATAAGTGCCCAAATAGTTTGTGTGTATCATCTCATCAGCTTGTTGCTAGGAGAATATGTCTTATGTACCAGGTTCACAACAAGCTCAAAATATCTAAAAACTGAAAGATAACCACAACCAATATTATATGAATTTTCAATGCCTAATAATAAATCTTATAATTCAGTGACATTGTTCATACAAGAAAACTCCAACCTGTAAGACAATTTATGAATTTTCCCTACAGGGGAAGCCAAGATAATGCCAGCCCCATTACCTTCATTAGAGAGTGAACCATTAAAGTGCATGTTCCACATATCATCATCTAAATCAATTTGTTCCAAAGAAATATTCTCCTCCTCAACGAAGATGGAATACACTCCTAGGTCCTCTTCAATATAGTTTACATTAGATTGTGGAACACTCTCTATGTAGGGTGAAATTCTTCCATCTCTAAGGACTACAATGTTCTTACCATTCCGAGGCATGGATAAATGAGTCTCGTCGAGTGAGATATATACACCTATTAAGTCTTTCCAATCTCTTTCAAATATAATCGAGTAATTTCTTACATGCATATCAATTACCTGAATGTTGAGGGTTGTCCTTATTTCAGGATGAGCACACAAAACTAAGGTCACATCTTTAATCTTGCCTATGGTTGTTTGTTGTAGAATATTATAGGAGAGAATGATTTTGGCATTTTCATTTGTACAAGACAAGCCTAGCTCTTCCATAATAGTCTTCGACATCACACTTGGGCCCGAACCACCATCAATGAGGCAACAATGGGCAATCTTATCCATAATTTTTACAGAGATATAAAAAGGGGGATTTTTTACAAGGTATCTAAAGCTATGTACACCTACTTTATTTAAAGATGAATCCTCTTCATTGACCTCTTAAGAAATATTGGCTACAATGGAATATTTTTCTTCCATGAATTGTTTCAAATGCATTTGTTGTTCAGGGACGACAACCATGTCTAGAGTGGTTGCATCTGCTTTGATGTTGGCCAATTGATTTAAGATATTTTATTTGGAAGAGGGGATAGGGGAAGTAAATCCTTGACTCTTAGGAACCTTAGGGACCTGAAAAGTAGCAGTGGGTGAGGATGAGGTTAGGCTAGAAGAATTATGGGGAGGATCAAATTTGCCCTGGGGAGCATAGGCTTTGTTCCTAGTATTGATGACCATGACATCTTCTGGCTCTACAAAATCTAGGAAAACGATAGTATCTTTGGGTATTTTTTCAAATATATTATCTCTGGAACTCTACTTTACCTCACATGTGGTCTCCTCATGGTGTTCCTCGCAAAAGTTACACCAACTTCGAGGTAAGATAGCTTTAGGCTGAAAATTGTTTTCAATTGGACTTCTAAAGGGGGTTGCAAAAGAGCATGAAGCCTCGAGATTAAAAGGTGAGACAATCCCCATTCTCTCATACACTAAAATACAATTGTTCATATCTTCCACTAGTTGTAGGAGGGAGGAAATGCCTGTCTGTTTAGCTAATTCTCCCTAAGGAAGACCCGTTATTTCAAGTTGTTATTCATACTCTAAAAAAGTATGCAGAGCGAAACTGAGATTATAATTGGATTTTTCTTCAAGCCTATGATTGTAGGGGGAATGTAATGCATTGTAGTAATGCATGAAATTATCTTGGTTCTGAGGTCGAATGAGTTCAGGGATCTGATTGTATAGCTGAGTGAAACGCAAGTTGAAGGAATTGATGGTCTCACCATCCTTATAGGTGATGTTATTATATTCCCGTAACTTCTTGGCTGGGATTTTAGATTGCCCGTAAGAAGACTTGAACTAGTAAATTAACTCCTCCCAAGTAGACAGAATCTTAGGAGGAAGGTCAAAGAAATCAGCTGAAACCTTTCCTTCCAAGGAATTGATGAATAAGCACATGCAAGTATCATTTGCATTGGCCCCTATGTTGTGACAAGAATTAGAAAATTCTACCAAGTGTTCATCCATAGTGATAGTTGTTGTGGGTGGGAATTCCCTCCTACGGACTAGCATTAAGGGTTTTATCATGCATGCAGAAATGACCTAAAGTCTCCTACGTTTTACCAACATCCCAAGAATAACTCCCATTACTCATATGAAAATACAAGGCTAAAGAGATTTGGTTAATGTACCTTAGTTTCTGTGTTTGATGTCGATCCTTTCAATGCGTGGTTGCTCCTTGACTACAACTCTCCTCCCAATGCTGAGCTTCATTCATAAGAGACAAACAAAGAACTCCACATGCATATAACCTATAAACTAATGGGTTAGAGATTCTATCAAAATATAATCAAATTTAAATATTGACAATCTCATATGGCAGGACGGGAAAAATACTTCTTTTATTAATCTCACAAAAGTAACCTTACAATGGTGAGATTGGCCACTGCTCCTCGAATCTGGTCCTGAGCTCCTCTTCAACTATGATCCAACTTATTCTGTATATGCTTCCTTCACACAATAGTTGCAAACGGTTGGGTCAAGGGGAATACTAAATTGGGTATAGTTTCTTTGCTATGATTTTTATCCTTCCAAATGGGACCCCTACCCCTTCTTTTATAGGATAGAAAGGGCTAGGTATTTGGTCTAGTGACTGACTATGGACGGTCAGTCGGTTTAGTTAACTTACCCAAAACTATGTGTTTCATCTGCAACTTTCCATTTTTCGTTATTTTTAGGTATACACGGGTTGTAGTGGGTCAACCAATGTACACACGCATGCAATAGTGGAGCAGGGTGTGTATGCCTTCAAAAAGAGTGTTTTCTAAGAAGTTGTTTAGTAGACTTGGCTTGGAAAAGAAGTCAAATGAGATGGCCTGATGCCAAGTAAGCATGTCTGGTGCAATTTAGGGTTATAACATATGCCCCCTAATGTGTGGGGTCAGAAGAGAATTTGATGGCCAAAGTACATTATCAATATTCACCAACGTACCAAACAAGTGAGCCCAAGAACCATAATTCAGGAGGTGCCATCTGCAAAATAAAAATTGTCTTATTGAGGCGGGCATACCCGTGCTCGGAATGAAATAAAATTATGGATACCAATCAAATACACTGTAGATCCATGTCATATAACTATATAAAGTGTAGCCATGAGCAATACACAACATATCTACATCTTGAAATCAAAAATATATACATGCATTGTATCCATCTTCAAGAAGAGAATAAGGCCCGATGGCTAGAGATGAGGCCTTCAGAGCTCGAGAAACAACTTCAAAATCTTCACAACTTGGGTAGGAGTGTAATATGAGTGTACGACTTCACTACCCAGAGGTATTCGACAGCTTGTCAGGAATGGACTAGAGGATTTTGATGATCAGGGTGAGGGCTTCATGGATTTCGAACAAAGACTTGATTGGGTTTTTGGGATGACCGGGCATGAGGGTAAGAGACAATATATAGAGGGGGCCAAATATAGCGTGGTAATAAATTCCCTTGGACAATATCTCGGCAAAAGATGAGACTCAATAAGCATGATATTTTGACATTAGTTCACAATGCAAGAGGCACCACAAACTCTCCATATGTTTGGAAGAATAACCAAACGGAGGAGGACACAGCTCTATGTAGCAGGAATAGCTTCCTAAGGTCATATTAAATCCTAGGGATTGATGAACAAATGAAAGGATGTACTTTGTCCAAGGGCGACTCATTGTGCTGCCAATAAAAAGAAAATACTTTTCCCTTTCTCTTTTTGGGGTATATTTGATTTTTTTATTTTTTTAAGTCTTTTTCAATAATTTTGGAAAGATTGAAAAAGAATAAAAGAATGATACGTTAAAAAGGAGGATCTAGTGTCAAAAACATACTATTTCCAAGCACACAGAACATGAGGATGCTCGGGGAAAAGGGACATATGTAGGAAAAGGACACTCGGGAAAAATCCTCCAGGGGCCAAAGGTGTCAAGACGCAGAGGCAAAGTGATACAGGGCTTGCATATAAGGCATGCTTCAGATGGTTCAGTTGAGAGAACATGGGGTCGACGTTAGGCCAAAGACATAGGTATGCAAACATGATTAATAAGACACACAATGGTAACATCCTTCGATGTAATTTTAACGAGCCCAGAGAAGGTAAGCTCGACGGTTTTTCATATTTAGGGAGTCTGAAAAAGCATAAAAGGAGACTCCACTGGGGTACCTTTTTCAAATATAGTCTAGTTGGATCAAAAAAGGGGTAAACTAGCACCGACCAGATGTCCATTCAAAACCATTTTAATGAGTGTGATAAAGACAAGAACACTCGACAATTTTTTCATTTTTAAGGAGTTTGAAAAAAGATTAACTATGGACTCCATAAGGAATGTTCTTATGGACCAATTTAACAAGTGTGAAAGAATAAGATCACTTGACAATATTTTCAATTTTAGGGATTATAAAAAGAGCTTAATTATGGACTCCGTGGGGGTTCCTTTTTCATAAATTTAGTCCCTCAGGCCCAAAAAAGGGTTAAAATCATACCTGAGAATACTCTTCTAGGGAAACTGAGTGTACACGCTAGCTGACCTCAAACAACCCACATGGACCGACAAAAGAATGAAAAAAGGAAAGTTGCCGATAGAACACACAACTTTGGGTGAGTTAACTGAAACTCCCAACCATGCATAGCTGAGGGTTCATCCAAATACCTAGCTTCTTCTAGCCTATAAAAGAAGAGCTAGGGGTCCCATTTTGAAGAGAAAAAATAGAGTAAAGAAACTCTGCCCAATTTCATATTCCCATTGTCCCAACCCTTTAGCCATCCTTGTGCAAGAAGAGATACAAAGAAAAGAAGTTGGAGGACATTTGAAGAGGATCCCAGGATCAGGATTCGCGGAGCAGTGACCGGTATCGACATTGTAAGTTGATTATTAATGTTAATAATAAAGAAATGATTTTCCCATCCCACTATATGAGTTCTTCATAGTTCAGTAAATATATGTTTGAATCTCTAACCCATTAGTCTATAGGTAAAATGCATGTGTAGTTTTTTGCTTGTTTTGTACGCAGGTCAATCTTGAGAGGATAGTTGCCAACAAGCGATCAAGCGCAAAGGGGGATCGACATCAAACATCTGGAACAAGGTATGTTGGTCTAACTGTGTATTTGCTAAAAAGGAACGAGATTTAAGTCTGGGAATGAAGGTAGAAAGTAGATTTCTTTTGTTCATATCTCCATGCATAAGATAACCCTATTTGCTAGTCCGTAAGGGGATTTCCCTCACAACAGAATTGGAAACCATACTGGGGATGTCTCTAGGGTTCATGGAATTTTATTTTTTTGGGTCGTTTTAAAAGACTGGTTTTCTTGCATGTATATTAGTTTCTGCAAAGTCTGAGCTAGCAGAGAATCTGGTTTCCCATACCAACAGTCTCTGTTATTTGCTTGACTGTGTTTTTTCGAGACCCACAGAGGTACATGTGGCTTGTATAAGGTCTATACGCATGTACCTGCTCCATACTCTCTTACAACCCTTGTGTGAACGCTAGATGAAGAAGTAGCAGTAGCGTGTAGAGTCCAGAAATTTTTTGAGGCGGTCATCCTCTTCCCTGTCAGAATCAGACATTCTCAGGGGTTTTTTGGAATTCTTTCTAAGTCTTGGTTGTTTGTAGTCTTGTGTCGGATTGGTTTGTTTTACGAATTTTTTCCTTATATTGTTTTCTTTTTTCTGTTAAAGAGAGTGTCCAAGCCTTCAAGAGATCTTGGTTCTCAATATCAGTGGTCTCTTCCTGGTTTGGATTGTTTGTTGTTATTTTTTTTTCAATGTTTTAGAGATACACGCGGCTTGTAGAAGGTCAGCTCGTGTGTACACGCCCTCTGGCTCTATACAACTCGCATTCACATGCTTGTTGTTGGATTATCAGTAGCATGCTTGTGCATGATAGTTTTTGTTGAGGGTAAGGCAGTCATCCTTTGCCTTGATGAGAGTTGTACCTCTTCAGTTTTTGAATCTCTGTCTTAGCAGTCAGTAGCTTAGGATTAATCTTAGCCTTAGCTTGCTTTTTCTCATTTAAAAGTTGTCATAAAAAAGATTTTTGTAGGGTTTTTAGACAAGTGTGAGAGTCATTTTTTAAGTTGTTAGTGTGTGATTTTTTGAAGTGATTCTTTGCGATCTGCGATTAGGCCAGAATTGTTTTTCTTGGTTTTTTGCTTGTCGGTATTTTTCCTGTTTGCTTTATCAACATTTAAATAAATAAAAAAAAATCTCTTTCATTTTCTTGTTTGGTTGAAAAGTGTGATTTTACATTAGTAGCCAGGGAAAAATCTTTGTTTTCTTAAGTTCTCGGTAGTTTACTTAGATCGTAAGTAGCTCATAGTCGAGTGAAATCTTTCTTTAATTTTGTTGATTCAAAGGACCTTAGAAAAATAAAAAATATTTTTTTTTGAAAAGTTGTTGAAATTTTGCATTAAGTGAAAGTTTTCGTTTCCATCCTTTTATTCATTTTTTCTTTCATCTTTTACATATCATCAGTTTCACTTTCATACCCCTTGACATAAGACAATCCATAAAATTCACACTAAATCTAAAATTTATTAGACTTTTATGTTTGTAGGGTTAACCAACTAGTTTAGGTTTAGGGCCTTGGATTAGGTTGGAGAGGAAACTCTTCAAGGCCATTTAAAATCAAACATTGGAGTCTGAGTTAGGGAGTGTCTAAGTCCAGTATCATGAAAGTTATCCAGGACCCCACTCTAACATAGGGGATAAACACGAGGTCGTGTGTGGAAAGGTAGCGGAGATAACTCCTCCAAAGCTGGACCAATCGTAGTGGAGAACACATATAGAGGGATTGTTTTGGGATTTCGTCGATTGCATTTTCCATGGGGCTTCGTGGATCTCGAATCTGTTCAAGATCCTCAGTTTTCTTCTAGACCACTTGCTTTCGATACCCTTGATAGGTTTTGGGCTCGATACCCTGCTCATTGTGGTCTACCCAACTTTTGACTGTACCCGCCTGGTGACTGTTTACGCGCTGGCAACCTAGTTGCCTATCTTTTCTAGGGACATACATAGGTGACAGTGGGGGTATACCACGGTACCTAGGATAGACATCAGGCCACACTTTGTAGAGTATGCCCGGAGGGTGCTTCCGTGTTTGAGTTGCACTTGCACCGGTAATTTTCTCTAGTGTTGGTTGTTGTAACTGTTCTTCCAATTAATTTAGTGTTTGTCTGTCTTATGTTATAGGGACTTTTTTTAGTGTGTGTTACTTTTGAACGTTTAGACTACCCTAGAGTGTCTTTGATCTTCTCACACAGTGGAGGATCATGAGCTCCACCGGTCATGAAGGCTTCTTGGCCTGCTTCTAGTTACACTAGAGACACCCTCGCCACCACTAAGGCGAAAGCTAGACCAAGAAGGGTCTTTTGAAGCGACTGAGTCACAAGAAATTGTGCCCGACCAACATCCAGAGGAATCAACTGTTTTAGACCTTGGAGCACAATCTTTTGGTTTGGTTGAAACCTCCACCATTGATCTTTCGGCACCCACCATCGTACCGATTCATCCTTACGAGTGCCAGACAGTGTCACACACAACAATGGAAACAAATGTTGTTACTCCTTCTGGGAATTCTTCAATTCCCACTATGGTTGTCACCACAGGAGAATTTCCAACTCCTAGCCCACCGTCACCGATCCGAGCCACCATGGTCTCGACCGCCACTACATCCCACACTGGGTTGATCCTGTCTTTGGCAGTAGCCACAACCCATTTCAAACCAAGTGTGACAGGCCCTCCGTTCTCATATGGGATGCCTAGTTCAGGTACAAGTCCTGTAATTTCCTACTCCACTTTACATACTTTAGGTCTGGGGGAAAGGAGCTCTAGCACTCCTCTGCAGGGTCACATGGGGGCCACTCCTGCTCCTTTTAATGATTTCCCTTACAGAGGAGGTCATATACCTCCTTCGTCCCCTTCACTTGGTGGCTCGCATCAGCAATTTGTGGGGCAACCTACACAACATAGTTTATTTGGAGCGGGGAGTCAAGGACCACCTTTGCATAGTATGCTAGTAGGTTTGACACCATTTTCTTTGATAGGAACATTTGGTAACAACGCCTTCTCATTAGCCTCTTTCCCGACTGGGGGCAATCCCAGTTTTGGACAATCTATTCCTATGCAGAGTATTATTCCTGCACAGGAGGCAAACCTAGGAACTTCTTCTGCATTAGGGCCTTGGAATTCTTGGCAGGGATCCGTTCCCTCGTCCAGAATGTCAATCTAGGGTAATTCTTTCCACAATCAATGGAACCCCAAACAAAATACTATTCCTATCCCCATGGGAGCGACATGGGGCAACCCTTCCCAAAGTCCTTCGAATGTAATGCATGCCTAACCATCTATGTCCTATTTTGGAAATCAGTTGATGATGTCTCCACATACGCAAAATCCATATGCTAGCCAGGGCCATGATTTCTACTAGAATCCGAGCCAGCAACCAAACTTTTCCTAGCAACCTGGTGCCAGTCAAACTCCAAGCCCTTTTTTCCCAGGTTATCACCAACAACCCAAACTACCCTTCTTGGTGACTTTGCACTTGCCAGATTTGACAAGGTTGTTGAATGACCCTATCTGTCATGATCCGCGTTGTCCTTCTATGCTGATGAAGTTGACTTCAGACATCCCAAAGTTTGAAGCCAAGCCTAACGAAGATCCAGGAGATCATGTGACTACCTTCCATCTTTGGTGCTCATCTAACTCATTGAAAGATGACTCTGTATAGTTGCGATTGTTTCAACGTACTCTCATTGGGAGTGTTACGAAATGGTACATTGAGCTCGATCGCTCAAGATACTCTTCCTTTGGCGAACTGGTGATGGATTTCCTAAACAATTTCCAGTTACCTATGAGATACGATGCTAGCATAGAGTTGCTTACCAATTTCGAACAGACAACAACGGACCATATCTTTGATCACATCCAAGAATGGAGATTCCAAAAGAGTTCAATTAAGGTGCCAGTCCAACCAACATTCCTGCTTGAGTGGTTCCTTAAGTCTTTGGTCCCGCAGTTATCCAAAGACATTGCGACGTCGGGAGTATTCTCCGAAGAAGACGCCATCATGAGAGCTCAACAATTTGAGCTCATCTATTCTCAGTCCGATTTATTATACAACATCTTGCCATATGCACCACGCTCAATACTTGATAAAACTAGACAGAGAGCTGGACTACATGCCGATGGTATTGTTGGTTCATCACAAACAAAGTCAGTTGAGCAGTTGATGAAGCAGTTGCAACAATTATCTATACAACACACAGCGGCCATCCAAACTACTACTTTGGCTGTGTAACACACCCACTATCATAATTTAAAAATTTTGGAATTAATCTCCCATACATGAAAAATCTCCATAAACTTGCATTAGCGAAATGCCAATCCTC